>JAPSES010117930.1:3978-16878 GCA_029822895.1 Maxillicosta whitleyi | reverse complement strand
TCACTGCCCCCGAGCGGAGAACTCACCCTCCGGCCGCTCAGCATCCTTCCTCCCCCGCGAGAGGAGCATCTTGGGAAGCAGCAGCGCCACGCACAGCACAAGGCACGTGACCAGGGTGACCTTCTGGAACGCGGACATAGCCATGACATCGACCGGAACCAAGCGGAACCGAGCCGCCGAATGCAGAACCAGAAAAACCCCGCTGAACCTCACCGAGTCTCCGCAGCCTCCGACGGAAGACGACACCGGAAGTGGCCGGAGCTGCAGCCGCTGAGGATGACGGGAGGGGGTGACAGAGGACCGCGCAGACCGCACACATACAGCAGGTAATAGCTACTGGATCTATACTCACGGGATCTATACTCACCGGATCTATACACACCGGATCTATACACACCGGATCTATACACACCGGATCTATACACACCGGATCTATACACACTGGATCTACATACATGCAGGTCTGTTGATCTATTGACGGCGATTTTTATTTGATTTTCTTTAATCTTATTATATACAAATACAACGCCTAATTATTTTACATTCTTATAGATATAAATTAATGTGGTAATAAAAAAAATAATAGTATATATATTTATTCACTGTAGAAAAACAAATGAATTACAAACTTGAACTACAAACCAAGTTATAGTTTTTATTGTGCCTTTTCTCCTTTGATAAACTGATAAACCTTTGATAAATAAATAATCACTGTAAAAACACGATTTAATGGCGTGTTGATGAGACCATACATGTATTTTAATTCTTCACTCACTGATCATCTTCTGTTTCCAGTTTTCAGACCTCGTAACATGTTCTTAGTTAAACCTTTTTGGCGACAATGATTAAATGTATGGTTTTAGTTCACAGATCAAATTAACTGGGTTCAAACTATTCTTTTAGACTTTTTTCCTGATGATTCTGTGTAGATGTTGAAGGTTTTATTCACAGTGGAACCTTTACCTATGGTTGGTTTGAAGGAGTTGAAATTCAGAACAGTTTATGAACAGGACAAGGTGTCACCTTAAAGGTCAAAGGTCAAAGCACAAAAAGGCTGGCTTCTCTTCTTTCCTTGATTCCTTCCTTCTTTTCGTTCCTTCCTTCATGTCCTTCACTGTATCTTCTTCATTGTACCTCTGATCTCCAGGTTTCAGACTCGAAACATTTTAATAGATAATATTTAGAAAAGTGATTTGGTCACGTACTGGTTTGGGTATTTACAACAGCGAGGTTGTTATTAAAATGCATGGCAGCTATAAAACATTAATCGCGAGACTGTGATTAGATTATAATTTTGAGTGACCACCTCATCAACCAATTAGATATTGAAACGCAGTGATTGACAGCCGGCCCCGCCCCTAAGCTTGAACCTTTGGTAACATTTGAGAGGAAATGGCTGCTACAGACTTACTACGGGACACGGACCTAACTACTCAAAATGTATTTTTATCGGAACAAAAACGACAACCAACCGTGGATAATATAAACAAACAAAATCTGGATTAGATCAAGATAAGCAAAAGTTAGAAGAAGAGCCTCTTCGCTAAGTTACAACTGGCTAACAGCTAATGCTAGGTTAGTTAGCAGAGCGCGGAGCTAATGCTCTCAATCAATCGAATTTTATTTATATAGGGCTAAATCATGAGAAAAGTTATTTGATCAATACTAACTTAGGCTGTGTTTACTATTTAACCCCAGGATCCACTGTCAACTACGGATGATACCAAACAGGCTGGATTTACTGACTGAGGAATGGAAAAGATGTGGATTTCTTTAAGAACTATAATAAGTGAGTAACACTTTCGTTTCTGTTCAAGGTGTATTGTATTAGGTTCTATATTGTTAAGTTTGACATCAATGTTGTCATTATTGTTACAGCTGGAGGCTTCTGTAATGACAATGTGTGGAAATACTTATTACACTGGTCTACATCTAAAATCCTGAATCGTGAATAAAACTAGTAAAACTTTACAGAGTCTGAGATAAAAAATAAATAAATAAGGAATCTAACTTAAGTACAAATGCTTTTGGCTGTAGTTTCACAGATACAGTCTATGGTCTAAATGTGAAATAGTGTGAATTAATGACAAAATAGGTTTTAGTGCAAAGAAATGTTTGTGTCAGAGCATTTTAATAGTCCTATATATACTGTATGTGTTTTTTGTGTTTAAGTGTTTACATTGCAGCTATGATCAAATATAATGAAGTACTCCTGGTTACTTTAAGCATTTTTAAGACAATAGAAAAACATCTATTTTTATCTGATATAATGCAGATGAATATGTTTTTTAAGGTACAGTGTGTCAGTATGCCAGGTGTTTGGATTCCTGCACTGCCATCTAGTGGTAATATTCTGAATATGTCTGTGTTTGCAGTGTAATAAGGATCATTTCTCACTTCTCCTGTAGCGAAACCTACTATATTTAACAGTTACACACAGGAAATTCCTCTTTTCTGAAGAAATGCCTCCTCTCTCACTGGTCTCATTAAAACTAAGCTCAAAGAGAAACAGGCTTTTCACCAGAACGAACACAACATAAAGTAATGTTTACCTTTAATTTCCTCTGGAACAGCTGATGTTTTTACAGTATTTACAGAAGGAACATTCTTTACAAAACGCTGCATACATGAAGGTGTTTTTATAAATGTCTGGTACAGTTCTGTTTTGAATATCATGGTGACGTAAGAGCGTGAGTTCATGCCCTTAACTCAGATGATTTTAGCTTTATATTATACTGAATAAATACAATAATATTATGCTTTACATTAATATTATTTGTAATATGACAGTGCATCATTTATTTTTAAAAAATGATGGCTTTTAAAGGAAAATCAAATTCTACAGTATATATAAAAATTAAAGTGACAATAAAAAACACCAAAATGATAGGAGGTGAAAGTGTTCATATAATTTCCTCAGATACTGTAGGAAAAGTACAAGTATTCACTCTGTATTTAAGTTAAAAGTCTAGGTGGGTATAGTTAAGTATATAAGTAAGACATGGAAGGATGTTTCAGGAGACTATTTGTGTAAGCTTACACAACTTCCTGTCATTAATATAATGTGAACGTGAAAACTATTTACCTAAAAACATTAGACCAACATTAAGTTCAGTCAAATAATAAAAACAGAAGAAAACACATTTTCTCTGTGATTTGTCACAGTTTAAACCTGTTTTGTGTATAAATAATAAAATAAAAACAGGTTTTCATCTTCATCTGACTTTTATTTGATTTTTCTTTGTTTTTATTATGTACAAATACACTAATTCACTTTTCAGTTATAAATTAATAATAAAAATAATACAGTAATATGAATAATAGGTTATTGCTATTTATCATTTTTATTACATTTATTTATTATATAGTTGTTTTTTTGTTTCACTCTCTGTGTTTTTATGTAGTTTTACCTTGAAACTGTCATGAATTGTCCAGAACTGTGACTGTTTTCACCATTTCATCCTATGATCCAGCCCTGGTTTTACCTTCTTTTCAGCTGGTGTCTTTGTGTATTTGCCTTTTCAGTTTCGGTGTCTTTTGCATAGGACGCTTTTCCCGTTTACCTGTAAATTGTGAACAACAGACAGATGTTTTCAGTTAATGAAGGACATCAGAGCATCCAGGTGTGAACACTGTGCTCTGGGTCTGACGTAGACTTTTCTGAGGACCTCCCGTTCGGGTCGACTGCTCCATTCTCTGTAGTTTCCATTGACCTCATACTGTTTCCCTTTATCCAAATCTCTTGGTGGATTACTCCTGTCACACCGACTTCCTCCTCTTGCCGAACATGTTGATGAGTTTGGCCATGGACTTGGATCCACTGTAGCGGCGCCGGTCTGCACGGTACTTGAGGTGCTCCATCACTTGGCGTATGAGCTGGGTGAACAGGTTGGCGATGTCCTGGTAGCTCTCAGCTGCTGAGACTTCCTGGAAGTGACAGTGGTACTCCTGGGCCAAGCAGAGACCCTCATCTTCCAGAACCTGCCGGACGTGGCACAGGTCCTGTTTATTCCCCACGAGAACCGAAGGAACCTCCACCTCCCTGAAAAACAAACGGCAGTTTTAACCCTCACCAGTACAGTCTGACACTAAATGGACAAACAGGGTCTGGGATACAAAACAATAATGAAAAATGTCATAATATAGTTTTATATTATGGGATAGATATCATTGCACTGGTTGGTTTGATTTAAATAGTTATCTTTGTTTCCAAAATGCCTCAGAGATGGTTTTTACTTCATTTCTCATTGAAACATTGATTGTTTTTTCCATGACTATGATTTTAAATCTTCAACCTCTAAATTTCTGAAATATTTTTTCGTTTTATTCTTTAAGGAAATATTGATGTTTATAAATTATATGGACAAAAGTGTTGGAACAGATCATGTCTACAGTTGTAAGATGTTCCTGTTCACAAAGATTTGACATAGAAACATCAGTATTCTAATCAAATCAAGTCAAATTTTATTTATATAGCGCCAAATCATAACAGAAGTTATCTCATGACACTTTACACGTGGAGCTGCTAAAAACCAGACTCTGAATATATTAGTCTGATGGTGGGAACCTATAGGAAAGTAAAAAAAAAACTCCATTTATTTACCAGTAAAGTAATATTTGTGTTGACACACACACACACACACACACACACACTACCACCACTTTCAGAAGCTTGAGACCCACAGCTGTACAGTTGATTTTCCACCTTTTGGAGTCCTGTTGGACATGGTTGAAGGTGGTTTCTCACCCTTTGCAGTTGTCCATGCGAGCCTCTCGTATCTGCATCAGGATGTTGTTGGCGTTGATGAAGGAAGCCCGGTCACTGATGTTGTAAACCACCACGAAACCATCGGCCCAGAGAAGTGGCTCCTGCAGAATACACTGGACCTCTGAGCTCTGGTCCGGAGAACACATGCATTTATTATGGAAACATATTTAATCTGGGTCATGGTCTCACACAGCTGCGCAGAAATAAATCCTTATCTGACTCTTACATTGAGGCCACACATGTAGATTCAACCTCAACTTAGTGCAAAACCCATTCATAGTTTCTTCCAGAAGATGTTAGATGACTTTTAAAGGACCCTTTGAATGTTCTTTGTGCCCAAAGAAAACCGTGAACACCATGTTATATTGATATATGATGACTATTAAACTTTCCAAACTACAACAGGAAACCGAACATAATTCACTTAACTCCAATAGCAAATCAGTTTTTGACATCAGCCGCAGTATGTCTGTCCGTCCGTTTGTCTCCAGAATTAAAAGTCATCCACCCGTCCAGTTCACCAAACCTCCAACAGTTTATCGTCATGTGTTAAAGTGGTTAATTTAGCTGTTTTTTTGGTTGTCTTCCATGTAATTTGTCATCATTTTCCTTCCAAAGTAGAATTACTTTTTGTTTTCTTGCATCTTTTCCATCTCTTGTTTCATTTGTAAACTGTAGAAGCTGCTGACAGAGCCCCAGTTTCAACATTTACTCTTCAACATAATAAAACATCGGGTTGTTTCTGCAGCTGAAGGAGATGAACCCGAACAAAGCACAGATAAATGTAATTTATAGTAATATTGAGCTCCACATGAGGCTGTACATTATACTAAATGGGCGTAGACTCCATGTGTGGCTGATGGAGGACTTTCTGATCCTCTTTGTGACCTTGAGGAGAAACGAACATCATATAAACAGAGCAGTAAAAACCCACTCGTCCCTTTGTTCGTCTTTATTGACTCCATAGTTTCTTTATTCAGTCCAGGTCATGATGAGGCCGGCAGTATAGTGAATCTGACCTCAGCCTCAGGGTTTTCCAATAAAAAATACTAACTTTGTTGTAAATGGCCTCCCAGCTCTTTGGACAAATTCCAGTCATATGCTGTCTGTGTTCTTACGTCTCATAAATCACTGGGATTCCTTAGTTTAAGTGCTGGACTGAACGTACACGTGTCTGACTGGTAAATATCAGCTCAGACCAGGGTTTAACTGCTGTTCAATGAAACCTAAAACAAATGATCATGTTGTCACTTCAAAAACACTGACGTTTGTCATTTAAAAGGAGCTGTGTTTCCTAATATCACGCTAATAATATGAGCAACAGTAAAAAATGTCACATGATGACCTCAACTATCAGAGATTGGTCCAGTCATTCAACAGGAAAAATGACCATGTAAACACATATATGATCATTTCTCTTTGTGTGGAATAAACCTGGACTTCCTGCTCATGTTTAACCCTCATGGATGGAAGATTAACTGTAGCAGCGTCAACACAAGGGAGTAAACTACACTGAAAATTCAACACAAACTGACTCTGAATAGGTTTTTCTTCAGTGTCAGCAGTAAATTCTGAATAAGAACAAAATGTCTAAATAAACAATTTAGTAAATAACATCTTATGTCTATAAATCAAAACTATCCTGAGAAAATCTGAAGCTACTACTGAAAAAAAAGCAAAAATTCAACTTAAAGTAGTAAAGTCTTCAAATAAAAAGCTAACTATTGGGTGTACTTGGAAAACTAGTTGAACTCAACTAAAGTTAGAAATTAAAGTAGAAGTCTGTAAAAAAAATAAAAAAAAAAACAACTCAGTGTTTAAAAGATTAAAAGGTATGAAGTTGAAAGAACATTAGGAAAGTTATGTATAGTCAAGGCAAACAATTATTTTTCATAATAAAGTTCTAATATTTAGAGGAAACATCAAACCATTACATAAGTCAATCATATTGCAAGAATAAGATTGTAATATTTAGAGGAAAAAGCCTAATTATTATTAGATTAAATTTATGATACTGTGACAAAAATATCAGAATGTAAAAAAAAAGTTGTATTTTATGAGAAAAAAGGCTCAATATTACAAGAGTTCTCCAAATTCCCAGTTGCCCTAAACACAACACCCTGTGACCAGAAGGTGCATTTAATAGTTTAACATTTTTAATTATGAAATTAAATAATGAGATTGATATTATACTACAAAACTCATTTTCTCTCAAAATATTTTGATGCATTTAATAGTGTTTTGTTCCAGTATCATGACTTTGTGGAACCATTTTGTTAGTGTTTCTAAAGTTCTGCTGTCATCAAACCCGATCACATCCCTTTATTCAACATCCATTTAAACAGTTTGGTTGAATCTCATCAGAGTGAATCCACCATGTGTTTTTACTGAGGTCCAACCTGTCAAATACAGTCATAACAAACCCATATGTACAAGAGTCGAGCAGGTTTTGTATCGTACCTGAGAACAGGGGTCGAAAACCTCCAGATTGAGCTGCCTCCCATCGATGGACAGTCGTTTGTGGTACAAAGAATCTGAAAACAGGTTCCACAAAGAGTCCAAATATATATTAATGATGTCAAAAGGTTAGCAGTGTTAATATTTTAGCACTGAAATGTATAATGTTGTATTTCATGGGTGGTAGTTCTGTTGTTCCTGTTTGTCAGCATCATGTTCTGTCTTAATCAATCCCCAGTTGAATGTGTGAGTTTGTCTGGTTCTGTTCTATGTTCTAGTCCTGTGGTCTGGATGCGCGACTTTGGTGCAGAAGGTTGCCAGTTCAAATCCCAGGTGGGCCCTTGGGCAAGGCCCTTTACGCTGTACATGCCTGTACCTTTAAGTCACTTTGGATAAAAGCGTCAGACAAATGTAATGTAATAATGCAGATCAACCTAACTATAGAAGTGGGCGGGACTTTCACTGGAGGAGAACTGAACTCATCCAATCACAAAGACAGTTCAGGTTATTCACATTTTTTGCCAATTTATACTTGTTACTGTTCTACTAGATGTAATTTTTTATATGTTATTATGTTAGTATTTTACTGGTCCTGTTCACTTGAGATTGAATTACTAAACTAAAAGGATTGTTAATATCTTTCACAAATTCATCCCAAGGCCCAAACTGGACCCTTTAGCGGGCCGGATCTGGCCCCAGGCCACATGTTTGACCCCTGTGTTATAAACCATCAAGATATGGACCGTTAGAAGGAAAAAGCACATTTTTTATATTAAAAAAAAGTCAATTCCTCAAAAACTGTGGACAAACTTTGTAGACTTTGTCCCAAAGAAGATATGTATAAAAATTTAAATGAAAATTAACTGTAGGTTCATGAGAGAAGATATTTGAAGAAACTGATAATGAAGACGACAACGGACACAAAACTAAATTCATAATCTTCGGAGATGACCTTTTGGACTGGACTGAACCCAACCCTGTCATCGGACCATCAGATACTCACTGGAGTTCGAGGCGTATTCGCCGATGAAACGTCTGGTCAGGAAACGCACGAGGACGGCTGAAACACAAGGAACCAGAGGAGTCAGAGTCGGACTGTTTGTGTTGAAGCGTGGAAGTCAGAGGACAGCGGTGGTCATGGGTCCGTGGAGGGTCTTAAAGGGTCAGCAGTGGGTTATCCCCACACACAAACACACATAAAGGAAACGCAGTCAGCCCAGTCCTTCCACTGGATTAATCCACTGATTATTGTCTGGATCAACGGTTCCCTGTGTGAAAAGGAACAACATGAACCCATGAAGACCCACACCTGCTTTTGTGTCACTTCCCAAATGATTTTTTTTCTCTCTATTTAACCTTTTTTTTTCTTTAACATTATTTATTTATTTATTTTCCACAATATCTTTATTTGAGTTTTATAGCAGCACAAGATAATCACAGTACAGACGATCATGGCATGTATAGCCTAGCCACGGTTGTATATATAACAAAAAACACAGCTTAAAACAAAACACTCACAATAGAAACACAAACATAAAATTAACAATATGATTCTTTTGTTATTAGATTAATAAACACAATGTAATAGATTGTGAAATAATGACAGTAATAACGATAAGTTAAAAACTCATCTACCAAGTACCAGCCAATGGTTAAAACAGATGTTATCAGACCTACCGTTGGAAAGAATTACTTATATTCTAAAAGCCAAACAGCAAATATTTACAGGTAGATGGACGCCCTTTATTGAATCTGTCCAGAACTCAGACTGAACAGAAAACCAAACCGACGACTAACTGTGGGTTTGGCAATTTCCAAAACTGAATATTAACGTGTTTTTTGCTCCATATATCCTCACACCTGGTCCAGTTAATGATCAGCTCTGCAGAAGCTACGATAATCGTTTACTGGCTTTCAGTGTGATGGAAGAGGGAAATATAAATATAAAACATGCAGGATACCGGCCCTCGAGGACCGGAGTTCGACACCCCTGGTGTACGGTATGCTAACGTTACATGACGCGTAAACAACCAACTGAGAACGTGCCTGGTATGTTAACGGAACATATTCAGAGTTATTCAGATAACTATAGCATAAAGAACATGCTAATTAGATTGGTGTCAATATTGTGTGTGTGATTTTTCATGGAAGATTTAGATGAAAAGTAAAAAAAAAAAAAGCTTTTGACGAAAAGATGTTAATATAATATAACGAGTAACGGCATCAAATTATTAAATGTAAGGATTAGAAAGTACAGATAACTGACACAAAATGTAGTGAAGTAAAAGTATGTATTATAATTTTTAATGAAGTATAAATACAAAAAACTACTAAAGTACAGTAATGAAGTAAAAATACTTGGTTACATTCCACCACTGTTTATTAGTAAACATTAGTGTGTGTGCAGTGATTCTACACACAGTAGAACTCTTTTCTAAAACAGTGTAAATGTTCTTTTATTCTATTCGACTTCAGTTTAATCTGTTTTAAACCAACACTGAACAAACCTGCTGTAAGTCTAAATGTTTTATTAACACAAACCAACCAGACCAGACCATAAGAACACTGTAAAACTCAGACATGTTTGATACTAAACAGGTTTAATTAGTTGGTTTAGTTTAGAAAACAGAAGGAGTTCAGCCTTTAAATGAAATAACAGATGATGATGTGGATCACACACCTGACTTCCCTGCACCCGCACTCCCCAGCAGGGCCAGCTTTATGTCGTTCATGTCCTGGTCCTGGTCCTGGTCCTGGTCCTGGTCCTGGTTCTGATTCTGATTCTGGTCCTGGGCTCCGAGTTGTGTCTGGATCTGGGTTTGAGTCAACAGCTCATTAAATGTTCCTCAGAGTCCAGCCCCTCCTCCTCCTCCTCCTCCTCTTCCTCCTCTTTCATCTCCTTCCTCCTTCTCCTCCTTCTTTGGTTCCTCATTCTCCTCCTCTTCTTCGTCCACTTGTTCCTCCTCCTCTTCCTTTTCCTTCCTCTTCTTTTTTTTCCATCCTTTTCCCTCCTCCTCCACTGGTTCCTCCTCTTTCTCCTCTTCCTCCTTTTTTTCCTCCTTCTCTTCCTCCTCCACTGGTTAATCCTCTTTCTCCTCCTTCCTCCTGTTCTTTCTCCTCTTCCTCCTTTTTTTCCTCCTTCTCTTCCTCCTCCTCCTCCTTTGTTTCCTCCTTGTCCTCCTTCTCTTCCTCCTCCACTGATCCCTCCTCCTCTTTCTTCTCCTTCCTCCTTCTCCTCCTTTGTTTCCTCCTTGTCCTCCTCCTCTTCCTCCTCCACTGGTTCCTCCTCTTCTTCTTCCTCCTCCTCCTTTGATTACTCCCTCTCCTCTTCTTCCTCCACTGATCCCTCCTCCTCCTCCTCCTGTTGACTTCATGATTATAAATACTTAAATCCTGAAACACATGGAATCATTCACAGTTTTCATCCAGACAAAAACATGTTTACGTACCATGTTCCCTGAAAATCAATCGACACCAAAACCTGGAGGTCGAACTGAAAGAAACAATGGCTGGTGTTAAAAATATGTTTGATCCACTGCCCGGTCGCATCTAATGCACCACCATTAAACAAAAGTATTTTAATGCGTCTCCACGTTACGATGACCTCAGCTGCTCTGATGAAAACTCAGCTTTAACTCTGTGACATCACTGCATTTCCATCTGCGCTTTCAGAAGGAAATCTGTGCTTTAAACACTTTAAACACACTGGAGTTTAGTTTTATTTTGCATCATTCTGCGTCTTCATGTTAAAAAGTTGCAAAAAGAAAGACACTACTACTTTAAAACATCAAACAAATGCCAAATACACAAAAGAAAACAAAAAAGATGCAACAAAACAAGATGAAACCAACAAATAATGCAAAAAAAAAAAAAAAATGCAAACATGCAAAGAAGACAAGTGATATAAAGACAAAAATAACTAATGACAAAAAAAGGTGACGGTCCTTTATATGTACTTTAAATAAACTACTTTTTAACACAGATAATTGTCTTTTCCACAGGATTTAGTTTTGATTCTTGTTCATTGAATTATGATTTTTAACCCCTTTAGATTGATTGTGTCACCAGTGCTACGTTTGTGGATCCACCATCATTCAAATAACCATAACTTCTGATCCGTCCTCATTAGTGACAAACTCCAAACAACATCTGAAAGCTGAGATTCAGAGCTGATATTATAACACATTATGGTACAGATGGAAGGCTTTTCTGTCTTTTAGCAGCATTTTAGAGGTATAATCTTGTTAGTAATTGTATATAATATTGATAGTGCTGTTTTGGAGTGTTCTCCTAGTGTGTTTTTGTCAAGTTTGTTGTTTTTTCTCCACTGTTTTTATCTGTATTTTGTGGATTGTATAGCTCATTGATAGTTTAGGGTTATAGTTTTAGGGTTTATTCCTTTTTTTGTTGTTATTTTCCCCCAATTTTTTTCCTCAATTTTTTCCTTTTTGGATAGTTCATTGATAATTGTATTTTAGTTGTAAATATATAAATGTATGTAGTGGCTCTGTCTATAACTAGACAGTAAGTGAACACAGACGATCACACAGGATAAAAATGACTAGAAAGAACTAAACATAAGATGAACATGGACACGGAATGATCTCAAATGTGAAATAGTTGAAAGTTTATGTCTATAATCTGTTCATAAAGTTTCATTATGCACATTTACAATTGTTTTTCATAATAAATATGATAAAAACCCAAGTCTTTTTTATTTATCTTTGCTATAACACAATGTTTTAAACATTCATTACATATAATAATGATAATTACTGGACAGTTGAAAGTTAAGTAAAAAGGTGCAAAAGAATTGACAAAATTTTCTGACAATTACATTGTGTATATATATATATATATATATAGAAACCAAAGCATAAATGTAGGCCTGTTCTAATGGTAGTCCTTATAGGGATACCACCTTAGATGATTCAACATCCAAATATAAACGGATGAAATAATAACATGACAAACAGTCGGTGAATGATCCTGATGTTTCAGATGTGAGTGCAGACGTTTCAGAGCCCGGACTGTTGACTTCATCCACTACAGGGGTGTTCAACACGTGGCTCCAGACCCAGGCAAGGCGCTCACGTGGGACCACGTCATGTGAACATAAAGAACAGAACCGTGAAATGAAAACGCTTCAACGCCATCATTACATAACATCTGAGCTCCAGGAATTCCATCATCCATAACACAACTGTACATTCCACTGAAACGAACCAAACAGGTCAGTTTAGGTTCATCTGGTTTGAAATACTTTAAAAGATTACATTATGTTAGATTACAATATGTTAGATTGCATCACATTAGGTTAGGTTAGATTACATTACATTACATTAGATAGAGCTTTACTGATCTTTTGGTCAAAGCCCTTGTGAAATTGAAGTCCCAATAGCACCACAAACACCAAAAGTACCATATTATAAATATTATAGATAAATAGTAAAAAAATAACTATTAAAAAAAAAAACA
Organism: Maxillicosta whitleyi; assembly: GCA_029822895.1. Taxonomy (NCBI): domain Eukaryota; kingdom Metazoa; phylum Chordata; class Actinopteri; order Perciformes; family Neosebastidae; genus Maxillicosta; species Maxillicosta whitleyi. The sequence goes on along the minus strand of JAPSES010117930.1, from coordinate 4,175 downwards.
GTTGTGAAAAAACAGACAAATGCACATTGGAAAGTACTAGTAGAAAGAACGAATAACACAGTAGTCATAATGAGTTGTATTAATAATAATAAATAGCTAATTATGTTATAATATGAACAGTATGTGTGTGTGTGAGAATAAAAGTAGTAATAAAGTGATAATATTAATAGTAGTCATAACAACAATATAAGTAACAT
>JAPSES010117898.1:0-16881 GCA_029822895.1 Maxillicosta whitleyi | reverse complement strand
CCCCCCCCAAAAAAAAAAAATAAAAAAAAAATACATTTTCAATATGATATGATATATGGTGGAGAGATGTAGTATTGTTTTATATCAGACTCTTGGACATGTCAGACATTAGCAATAACACCGATTTCATTGTATTAGTACTTTTTGTGCAATGGACTCTCGAGATAAATCACAACTAATTTATGTACATTGAAACCACATTTTTTATTTTCACGTAAAATAAATACTAGATGACTATAGAAACATGATTTTACAGTAGTTTTTTTTCACATGCACACATTGGCTTGAGTGTCCCCAAAAGTTGTAAAAAGTGTCGTGTATAATAAACCTGCAAGAGTAACTTACAATAAATACAAAAGGTATGTCTAAAATTACATTCTTGCAGAAATTCATGCTATTAACTATAACACAGTCATAATGATCACCAAATTAAAAGAGAGCATGTGAAAATCTATCAAATCCAGACCAGTGATATTAGGGTGTCTTATTTCTGAGCTCCCTCATGGACATGGAGAGAAATAATGAAGTTATACAGGTCACATTTTGAAAAGTTAGCAGCCCTAACAAGAAATTGTGACTCCACAAAACACAAACACACACGCACTTATTTAGTTGTTTTTAATCAAAACTTTTGAAACGTATAAGTGTGATTGCGGAACCTTTTGCTGAATCCTGTTGTTATATGGGACGACTGTTGGCGACGGACCGGATACAGCGTGAGGTTACTGAGATATGTTCTGAAGTGTTCCATCAGGTAAGTTTTCAACAAGCTTTTGACTGTTGTACATTGTCGGTTTTTATGTCTCGTTACACTCACATGGTGCCGAGTTTTGGGAATTTGTGTCCTATGGAAATGTATTGAGAAAAACCCACATTTTAAAGGTTTATTTCACGTTACACTTCAAAGGCGGGAGTCTACTGGAGCCTCGTTACCGCAGTTAGATGGAAGCTCTGTCCCGACTTTGAGACAATGACACACTTTTAGCCTTAGTGAGATGTGTTAAACCTTGCATAGCTGTCGGCATGTAATGGTAAAATATACAATGAATCACACGGAAATGTAAGATACCCCATTCAGTTTTGTTCTCGTATGTTCTCTTTGTGTATTTCAGAACCTCATCCACTTTGACGTCTTCAGTTGACTTGAAAGTGTACACACCTCTTCATTTAGAAGATGTTGAGAAGTGCCTCAGCTCAGGTGAGGGCTGGGAAAATACCTGTTCTTCATCAGGTACTGATGCAGACAGGTGACTGGGCATCACACATAGTGAAGCATGTATTGGACATTTTCAATTCATTTTCAGGACGATTAGTAATAAGAAATCATCATTATTATGACGCACCCCCTTGAAACACGAAAGGTTACAGATATCCAGTTTAAAACTTAATTATTATTTTTACCATATCCATTAATGTAATCAGTTTAATATAACTTGTGTAACAAATGTATTTTGCTGGGGAGTAATGTTGAAAAATGCTACACAGTAACACTAGAGTCCTTTTGATTTCAGTACAAGGACATTATTTAATTTAATGTTTATTTTGTCCATGATTTTAAGTGCAATCTTCAACTTGACTCTTCTTTTTATTATAAATAGTTGGTAGAAGAACATGCTGAGAAAATGCTGCTCATTTGTGTTTTTGATCAACAGTATATCAATGATATTGTATTTGACACATCCAGTGGATGATTGCCAAGTCAAATGAATACTTTCAGGCATTTGTTATGTTCTGCTCTTTATGTTACATAAATTGACTAGCTAAAGTACACTTTTTCTCATTTACCAACAGTGTGCAAAATGACCTGAAAATGATGTTATGAGTGCAGGAAAACCCATCTGTAAGAATGTGTGGGACTTCTTTAGATGACATTGTAACCTTTCCCACATTATCTGACATCCAACATACTAGTTGCCTTATATTTGGCTCGTTGGGACCTGTTCATTGCAGAAAAAAGAAAAAAAATTCCTTATAACAGCAAATGGACTAGCTTCAATGTCCTCGGTACACTGTACATGCAGTGCAGACATAGGGTGACTAATCAGATATTTCCTTATATGAATGAGCTCTTGTATTTTGTTATGGATTATTTACACATCTCAATGGTAATCAGAGTAATCCATGACAGAACAAAATGGTGTAAACAATCAAAGACAGGACAGATAGTGGGGTAAAAAGGCAAGTAAATTCATGGGAAAAAAAATCATAGAATCATTTTGGATTTTTGTATAAAATATAGAAAAGTGTGAGCTGCAAATGTGATTTGCATTCCTGTGAATTGTGTCAACATTATGTGTGTGGTTTTCATGCTTCTTGTGTGTGTGGGGGTGCTGGTGTGGTACAGAAACAAGTCTATGTACATTTGCTTTGGACTAGAAATGTCTGTTCATAACTGGCAGATCTGTACAAAAGTAGGTTAAAGTAGCCTTTCATAGTTCACTTAGATTAGAACAGAACTCATTAAAGCAAACAATAACAGGTAATAATATGCACAGTTTAGTCTTTATAACTCAAGGAAGTAAACATCATGGTGGTCATAATTACATTCTTCCACAGATCTTTCGGCAGGTGGTCAGGTTCAGGAGCACAGACACCAGCCTCATCTTAGAGAGATGTAAGTGAAATCACTGCTGTTCTTTAAGGCATATATTAAAGTATACAAATGCATGTTATCATGTTACAGCATTTACACTGTAACACTTGTTTTTTTTTTTTTTACTTTTTAGCAATAAATCGTGTGCAGCTTTTAGGCCGAGTTGGTCAAGACCCGGTGATGAGACAAGTTGAAGGTCGTAATCCTGTCACTATCTTCTCATTAGCAACTAATGAAATGTGGCGCTCTGGAGATGGAGAGATGAGCTCAACAGGTAGGACTTCTGTGAGAACTGTAGAAAGAAGTATTTTATGTAGTTGAAGGCAGTTCTATTGTGATTCTGAGCTGCTGAATAAAATTCTTCCATAGTGCCATTGTCTGGTTGAACTAATCTGCAATTCAAACTCGTAGACACTGTTTTTCTTCCCAGATACCTGTCATATTACAATGGACATTTTCCGTTGTTGACCTTCAGCAGCAAAGACAAACAGCCTTTTTTGGATCTTGCATAGTTTGGCTTCCTGCCCTTCAATAATTACTGAAATATACTTTATCATTTCTTTACCACCATTTTCTATAGAGGTGGTTAAAGTAGTAGTAGTTTAAAAAAAAAACCCCAGCAATTTTCAATTTTTTTTCATCTATCCAATTAAAGCAACTATATTGCTGAACAGAAAATCAATCTGACATGAGCTTAAAAATAGTATAACAATTCATGTTAAACTGGAAGGAAATAAATAAAAAATAAACAATATCATATAATAATGTGGTTAACATATGAATGAAATCAGGTTCTAATGCAACTGTGTTCACTAAGGAGATTTAAGCACCTACATTTAAATAGTTGGATATTATTATTATAAAACAAGTGGATTGTAATGTATTATTGGAATGTTTTATGCTCCAGTTTATTTGAGTTGCAATTTGTTGCCACTAGAGGGTGTAATAACATGTCTGTTATTAAACGCAGTATGTCTCATTCATAAAGTGGTCCTCCTTTATTGTAAGGCTACAAAAAAGTTGTCAATATAAAACGGTCAAAAACTGTTTCAATAGTCTGCGATATTACAGTAGTTGGCCTTAGTGTTAGGGAATGCTTTCATTGTATTATACTTTAGAAGAAATAATAATTTAGACACTAATTTATACATTTTCTTTGTCTTTTTTTTTCTGAATATGAATGTCTTGTAACAGTACTCTGTACAATGTCTGTTGTAAAGGGTCACTATGGACTGTGTAGAAATATTTTTAAAGATGTCAGAAATAGGCTAAATGTCTTTATCTTATATCTTGTGACTGTTTACTGGCTACAATTTTTAAATAACATGTAAGCTGTATTGCTAGTTTTACACCATTATTTCTTAGCATTTTGCATAGTACATAAAATTACTTATAGGGTGTAAAATAAAACATGGTGAACCTTCAGAAATCTGGTAAAGGATTACTGAAATGTAAAGTTCAGCCTGTTCAATAATTGTAGATAAAATTGGTTTTCTTGGACACTTTGTTTGACCTGTGTGGTAGACTAAAAGTATATATGCTGTGGGTGACTTAAAGTATTATGTACAGCATGAAATGATTTGTGTTGCTTTGTGTGTTGGTATCTTTCAGGTGACATCAGTCAGAAGACTACCTGGCACCGAGTTTCAGTGTTTAAACCTGGTTTGAGAGACGTGGCCTACCAGTATGTCAAGAAAGGGTACGAATTCCATGACCCCTAACCAGAGAAAGGACCTTGTGTTGTTTGTGTCTGAGTTCAATTGTATAAAATGGAGCCATAGACAGGAAGCGTGGGTAGAGAGGGGGATGTCATACCACTGAGGACAGTGTGTTTCTGTGGTTTACAACTTCAACCGCTCAGCCGCTATAATAATAGTCTGGGTAGAGTTGATTTTTTTTTTCAGCTCTAAATAGCTCTGAAGGTTAGAATCTATATTTAAGACTTTCTTTAAACAGATACATCTGCAGTCAGCTTCAACGTTTTTCATTACAACAGATTTAGGAGTACATTTAGTGTTAGTACTTTATACATAGTAATAATTTACAAAGATAGTTCAAAGGATGTTCTGCTTTGTTTTGGATAATGGATCAAATGTAAAAAAAAAAAAAAGAAAAAGAAAGAAACATTTGTTCTCCTACCCATTGACTGATGTTAAAATTGAACTTCAGTGTAAAAAAAATGAAAGTACGGTGAATGCTTCACTGTCAGAAAACATTGTTAGAGATGTTAAACATTAAAAATCCTCACCTAGCACAGTGAGTTACTGTGAACATTTACAACAGCAGATATATTTCACTGTATGTTAGTAATCCTCTTTATCACTTTGAAAATCATCACAATGATGTCTAGGCTACAGAGTTGTTGAAATTGGTACATAAATTGTTTCTGGGCCTGTGCATTGCAGGTCGAGGATTCTAGTTGAGGGGAAACTCGATTACGGAGAGTATGTAGACAAGAACCAAGTCCGACGGCAGGCCACCACCATCATTGCAGGTCTGAGAATACGCAAATGCACAATGTAATATTTGTAGCCCCTCATGTCCTCACTTCGCTTTGTCTCCACAGATAACATTGTCTTCCTGAGTGACAACATTCGAGACAGGACCTGAAAATGTCCTCTTCTCATCCATCCAAGACTAGTGCTTTTTGTACTGTTTTTCTTGTGTTGATAAAAAAAATAAGACTGTGGACCTGAACGCCACCAAAAGGAATTTTGTATAAGGATCCTATATGAAGGGACATGTTTGACTGTAACTCCTCCTTCTGGTGGAAAATATCACTTTTGACCTCTGATTTTACAGAAAACACCCCCTGTTAGTAGTGTAAATACTCTGGTTCAGATTGTGCTGTGGTCATACAACATATGCACTCACATACTGATGTTTAATGTCTGAGAATAATGTTAGAAGCAAGACTTGTTTCAGTTGCTTCACATAAAACATCAGGAAAGTTCAGATTCTGATAATTTAACATCCCAAGATAACTGTCACGTACAAACTTGTCTTTCTTTGATCAAAAATTCAGGAAAACCTTCAAACAGTAAGTAGCTCAAGAATGTATAAGTATTCTCTGGACTACAGGAGAGATGGCAGATGTTTAACACTTCAAGTACTGCCCTTGAGTAGCTGTTTGTATGTATAAATGTGGACACTTAGCCTCTGGAGAGGACAAATCACATTCAAGATTAGACATCCTCTCAGAAATGTAAAGGTTTAAGCTAGTATTATGTCCTTCAACCTGATCCAATTTTCTATCAGCTGTCTGTATTGCTCATCATGCAAAATCTTCACAAGTGAAGATTTCACAACTTTCCAGATGGCTGGAACAGTTGGGTGCAAAGTTGTCCAGTGAGCAAAGCAAATCCAGTGGAAGTATAGAATCCTTCATATTTTTTTTTTTATTGAATTTTTTTTTAGATAGTACCCCTTAAGTATATACCAGTTTCTGTGATATTTCATTTGTTTTTGTTTCTTGCTCCAACATGCTCTTTTCAGCTATCTGTAATTTCCTTCCTCAATTGTAACTGGTTACTTATCACCATTCATCATCCTGCTGTTGTTTCTTTGTTTTTGGTTACTGTATTATTTTTTCCCCCCCAGAATACTTTGTTTATAAATGTGTGTGCACCTTCTGTACTCAGTACATTATATCTTTCTGTTCTTCATAAATGAATGTATTTTTGTCTTTCTCTTTCTTTGTACGAGTAAAACACCAAGAACTACATCTAAAGGGAAGCTATGACGTTCAGGGCAAAACTAATACTAGCGCACTCCTTTGTTTTTATCGGTCTGTTTCCGTGGGCGGCCGTATGTCTTAGGGATTCTTGGCCTAAAGTGATTGGTCACCAGAAGTTTTAAGTCCTTTTCTGATTGGCTGCCTGGATTATCAGTTAAAGTCTTAGCGCCTGACAGAGTGGACTTTACACAGAGGAATGATCTGATTGGCCAATAAGATAGATGTAGGCAGGCTTTAACAGAAACCTGTTGATTCAGTTGACAGAAATGAAGTTATGGAAATATCGATAGTGAGACCGGAAACGTTTGGAGAGGTCTTCAAAATAAAAACTTTCCTAATACATGTTTTCTGTTTTAGTTCATTTATGGGTTCAATAAAACAATAATGCTTTCCCGACGACAGCCTGTAATTTATAAACAATACAAAACAAATGGATGTTTAAAGTAACTCGAGGGGCAGTTTAATCAGTTTTCGTAAGTTTAGAGGTAAATGTTCCAAACTGTGCTGCAAGTATAATAACAGCACTTTTAAACACACTTCATGGCACAGTTAAAAGGAGCTTTAAAAGATGCAGTTACTTATTTATTTTTTAGAATATGTTAAAATAAATTAACAAAATATGAGGTTAGAAGACAATATATTATATAAATTATAACGTGTGCACAGCGAAGAGAAAAAGCACATAAAAGAAAATATGCTATAAGTTTTACATACAAGTTTGTAACTAAACAACATTGGACATTTTAGAAATAGTAGGTAAAAAAAAAAACTATTTCAATAAAAATAGATGTTGGTTGAAAAATTTACGTTACAAAATATTTACTCAACAGAGGCCTTTGCTGGTTTTGTCTATATACTTTGAAGTCATAATTTTGGTCTTATTTTTTAAATCCAAGACCGGAAGCTGTATTTCACGTAGTTAATGCAAGTACAATGATAAACAGCTGGAGTCGCTGAAATCATTATCTTTCACATTTTATATCTCAATCTGAGCTCTAATCTATTATTGCAAAGGTTCAGTGTATTATCAGTCGTCGATAACAGAGTGAATCATTTCAGTGCATGTAAGTTTTTTATTTTATTCCTATTTCTTTCCTCTGGCTCCGCCCATAAATTCCAGTCTGTCTGGAGTGAGAGGAGGAGGAGGAGGAAAGAAAAGCGGAGAGGGGCTACAGAAATCTGCCTGTGGACCCTGGACCAAAGAGATGAGAAACAACAACAAAACTGGAGCTGGATCCGTTTGCTGTTCCACACCTGTATTATCCCTCTGTGTCTGACCGGTTCCCCTGTTGCGTTTACGTACATCCGCCTTTTTGAATTGTTCAAAACTTTTCCCGGAGTTGGTGCTGTTTAACTTCACTTTTCTGGCCTGAGAGGAGTTTTCCATTTGCAACACAGACCCCGCTGACTCTTTGCTGCTTCTGGAGGAAAAAAAAAAAAAAAACATCCACAGGGCCTGACAGAGTCTGTGGAGGACATTATGGAGATCCTGGACAGTAGTGAAGCGTTCCTACACTGGGACAGGAACCTGAGTGAGCTATCTGAGGCCGGGGAGGTGGACTGTGCGCTCTACACCAATGTAAGTAATCCACCAGACCCTGGGGATGAGGGGGGATGGAGGGTTAGAAGGAGGGGGTCGACCGGGACCTGGGCCTGACACTTAGGATATTAGTTAGAAATAATCACCTTTATCTCAGCGTGAGGAGTTATTTTAAGACAGGGGGAGGGTAATCTGTTTAGTGTCTGTGTGTGCCCTGCGCTCCATTCACAAGTTCAGACTTGGGGTCCAGGATGCACCAGGTATCTGCTGGGCTCTGTTAATTTTTTTTTTTTCTAAAGCACATTGAAGTAAATCTCTTTTAGGCTGTCTTTCCCAAACTTTTTTAAAGCTTTTTAAAGGGTAAAATCTGTCCAAAATACTTTCATATGTTGAGTTATTTCCCTCATTCCAGTGGTATAATGTAGCATCACATTTACTCTCTAATATATAATTTCATTTCATACTTTATACTTGCACTGTATTCCATTACATTTCCGCAGATGTTTTACTCCCTCCATTTATAGTTAGGTGACACTTGTGCTTATCTGACATGATGAAAAACTATACCACTGATCTGCTACAAAATAGAAAAATGAAAAATAAGCTCCCCATTGACAAACTGCAACAGTAAAATGCTTCCGCATGTATTTGTATAATATCCTACAATAGTAAGACAATTGCACAGAAAAAGACATTCTGCACAATTAGGAGGTATTACTTCTTCTGCTTTTGCTAATTTCAATTGCAATTTGTTGAAAATATCTCTGTACTTTTTATTAGCATTCAGAATTTTTGTTTCAACATTTACAGAAGTCAAAAGTCTCGGTCCAATTTTCCTTTTCCCTTCTTCAATTAGAAGAAGAATTATCTTTTTTAGCTTCACTGACCTGTTAATCGAATGTTGTGTGCAGCACAATGACAATGGAGAAACCAACACAAAATGTAAACGTTATAGTAGTTCACAAGGGAGGCACAATATATGTGTTTTGGTTTGAGTGTTTAGGAGCCCCAGGTAAAGCTTCAGTGGTAGAAAATTGTATAAGTGTATTTAAGTAATAATGTGAATTTTAATAGGATGTGAACACTGAGAAGAAGGTGGAGTAAAGTATCATCTAATCTCACTTTACTCATGGACAGCGTCTAGGCCTAATTCTAATCATGGCTGCATTTTTTTTTTTTAATTCACTCTGGCATTCTGAGGCATCAAATAGTGATTATCCTCAGTGTTTCCATTTGTTTTTCATAAAGTTCGGAAAATTCAAGTACGTTTGCCCCTTATACAAAACAGAAGTTAAAAGCATGCATTGCTGATAAGTTTGGAATCTGTGCACCCAAACATACTTTATCTGGTCTTCACATAGCCTAATATTTATTTTTGAAGAGCTACACATGTCAGATTTTGGTTGCATTAGTGGCTGCTGTCAGATATTACATGCCTCTTTGTCTTTCTTCAGGTATATGTTTAGTGATAACTTCTTGTGAAAGTTCCTCTAAATCCATTCCTTAAATTCACACTGTATATCCACTCAGATGAATCCTACATTTGAAAAAGGCGTTTACGTTCTCTTATGTAACTTGAAGTGTGCGTTTCAGCCATATGGTTTTGTGGGTAAGACCGTAGGCCAAGAGGACAGTTTGTGCACATGAGTGTGTGTCCAGAGGATTGGAGGAGGAGGTGGAGAGGTATGGTTTACAAGGGAAAAAAATCCATCTGGCTCGCAGGATGGGAATCAGACACCACAGAGGCTGACTGAGCCTGAGACAACACACACACACACACACACACACACACACACACACACACACACAGTGGCATTTGCCCTCTTTCACTAACAGGTAAAGACTTGTGCTGTTAAATCTTCAGAGAAGGTTCACGCTGTGAATGTGAGACCTTTAAATAAATCCTGAGGCTACAGTTCTTGTCAGATACCACAGAGCTGTTCTGATGTCTGCTACACAAAGTTTGGTCACCTGTTGTGAGGGCAAAATCAGACAGACCAAATGATAAAACTTAAGGAGTGTCAATATAGATGCAAGCCACTTAAAAACAGCAACAGTGAGTTCAATCGAGTGTGGACAGTGGTGCTTAGTTTGCTTCACGTTTGTCAGTTAATCTAAGTTCAGACTTTTTGTTTCATCAGTTTCTTTGTCATTGTTTTCCAGATTGAAATCTAAAAGAGGAAACCAAGCTTGTATTATTTGTCTGCTCTACAGTCACATAGATGTTAACCTTGTTGCTACAGTCAGCTCTGTCTGTTGAATATTACATTGAAATTTAATTATTGATCATTAGCCGTTCTAATGGAAACATGGTGCACTGTTCTCATTTATCATCTTACAGGTAAAAATACTTAACAATTTACACAAACTCACTATGCACACTGCAAAATATTTGGTTCTTACCAAGATACAAAAATTCAGATTTAGAAAAATTAGATCATTTATCTTGTTTCAGGAGTTAGTGTCTTGTTTTAAATGTTCATGCATGTGTAGGCATGTTTATTTCTATATTTAACAATCTCAATTCAAGAAATATTGTCAAGTGAAATTATCTTGCCACATGTACGTCACTTGTTTTTGAGTAACCTTTTTCTCAGATTTAGTATTGTTGGGGTTTTTTTTGTCTTGTTTTTAGACACCCCTTTTTTGCAGTGTATTACTGCATGGTTTTGTTTGTAAAGAAGACTTGAAGTAACTTGTGTCCATTCTGAAATCACAAGATAATCTGCTAGATAGAGAAATGGTAACTGAAGCATCAGACAGGCACTATCATTTCAATTGGTTACCTGTCAGTAACATTGTATCCTCTCCACTACTGTTAACGTTCAATGTTACTTTGGTCTGTTTGATTAGAATGAAGTAACACAACAAAAAATATATATCACTGAACAATATGGGATTAAAACTTGATGTAAATGTGGTTTGCACCTGAGTCACATCAGACACAAAGGAACAGATCTTCATGAGTATTAGAGGTTAAAACGACAATTCCCATGACCCTACAGGATGACACAATTGAATAAACCACATACTTTTTTCATTGTGATACTCCTAGTAGCAGAAATGACATAGAATGTGTTTAAATCACATTTACATATAGAATATGTTGCCTCCTGTCTCTTTACACACAACCATTACAAATATAACTCTGTTATTTATATGGTTAAGATCTGGAAGTACTGTAATAACTATCAATGGGGATGTGTTGATCATTAAATGCCAAAAAAGGAGGCTTATAAAGTAAGTGTCTAAAATCAGGGGGAAAATGCCAGATTGAGTAATGATGATACCTGGTAGTTATGTGAAATTCTCTTTCCTTGTAGTTGTCATATCACATTCAGATTGCTCTAAAAAAAAAAAAAAACATGCACAAAAAGATATAAAATATACAGAAGCTGCTCTCCTCCAACACACAAAGCCCAGGTTGTGTTCAGAAAATGATGCTCTTGTTAGCACGGTGTGTATTCTATATATAGTAAAGCATGAGTAGTATGTGTGTGAGGGTGGGGTGGAGGGGGTGCATGAATGTGCAAGCCAACAAGACTGTAGTGTTTGGTCTCAGACTGAACTCTTTGTCGTGCCCCCCCCTCCCCCTCGGCCCCCTGTGGGTCGGGGCTCACTTTCTCCTGTGGTTTGTTGACATGGGATTCCTCACAACAATGCAAATGTCAGACTGTAGCATGTGTGGGATCCTCAACTCAGGATCCAGATCAGGTCCCTCCTGTATCTGCTGCTGTTGTGTAATACTTTGTGTCCTAATCAAGTTCCTCAGGTTTTAATAAATGTCAGTGAAGGCGGAGCCTTGCATTTTCAGCCCTATTCACTTGCCACTAAAAACCTTTCTGATGTCACTCGTTATCTCATTTAACCATATTTTACTGTCACAGTTTAAAATAATTACAATATGGCTGACCAAAAAGTTAAGAGTGTAACAAATGAAGAAAAATAGTAAAATGAATGAGTGTTGCATAAAAGGCAGGAAGGGATGAGATCTACACACAAAGGAGTTTACCTATCAAAGAATAGCTAATGGTTTTATTTATATCGGATCATTTGAATATTGATTAGTGAATGATATTTTAATGGTTATTTAAAGCCTCTGTATGAATAATCTGTGCATGCAAGTTTATGGGCTGTTTGTGTTGGAGTCTGTTTTATGGGGGAACTGGTGAACAAATTGCACACTGTCACCAGTAGTGTAGTAGTAGTAGTAGTCTGTAGACAAGCAGAGGAGAGACGTCGTAGAACTCAGGAGCAAACAGAATTTTCACTGGAAACCCAACACAGACTCTCTACTCTAGACCAGTACATCCTGGTTGTAAGTAGGAAACTTAGGAAGTTATTAGCTTAGTAATGGAGTTGACAAATGTCAACAAAAGGCTGGCTGTTAACACAACAAAGACCCAACACAAAGTTAATGCAAACACTCACACACACACAAATCCCTAATCTTACGTTTTGAACTTTTAATCTGTTTGCAGAAGGGGATTAATTATTTTTGTAGGTGCACATGTGGGGTTATGGCTGATTCAGGGTTTTCAGGATAGTTTTGAGTAGAAGTTGTGTCCTCTGTTCTTTCCAGCCTTGGACTCAACACATTTACAAGATTGTTTCAGTAAATCAAAACCATGATAAAATAATTATCCAGAGTATTATACAAGATGATGATGACGACTACTGTCATGAACACTACAACACATGAACACTTATAAAAGAATCCAGAACAATATAGTAATAATTTGATCATGAAACCAGTGTAGCACGTCAAACCAGAGAGACTTTTCATTTGCATATGATATACTAGTGACTTGTTGCTCAGTACATGTTGAACTGGCTGCTCTGGATGGACATGTGGGGACAGTTTTCTGTTTTCTCTGTCTATGCTGCTGCGTGTGTGTGTGTGTGTGCTTGCGTAACACATAGCATACCTGCAGATAAAGGGCCACCTGTGTCCATGGAGCTGACACAAGCTGGAATCCTATACTTTTATTAAATATACCTTTAACAGCTCCACACACACTCAGGCTGGAGTTATTTCGCTCAGCGTGGACAAACACAGCAGAGTGGAGGGTGAACAGCTTGCTCCATGTGCTCACAGTGCAGTGCCTGTTCTCCGTTGGTGCAGGGCATCCTGCTCCCTGGTGGCCTCACTCTGTCTGCAATCTGAATGGACCGTGTGTCTGCTGTAACGTGACCATCAGTGTGTAGGACGACAACATCAGGACACATACACAACAGTGTTTTTAAAAAAAAAAACTGTATAAATGACCACATTATCTTACAAACTATCACAATTTATTACCAGTCAAAGGTGAAGTATCTCTTAAGAACAGTTCAGCTTATTTGCATCTATCCTCTCTATCTGTACTCTATGTAATCATCCCTTTGCATGATAATGAAACAAACATTTATTACAGCAGGTGTGGTGCCGGATGTTCAGGTTGTTCTTTCAGGGCAAACAGACAGTATCCAAATGAATTCTCTGTGTAAGAAGTGGCTTAAGTACACACTACTTTTAGTACGGTAACTCTGGTAGAAGAAGGACTGATTGAAATTGTGAACTATGGTGCTGAAATGTGCTCAAAGTATGAAAGAGAGTTTTACCTGCTGTTTCTATGAAAACCTACTGAGCCTCACATCAATATTAACAGTATAATGCAGACTATTAAACCATATATCCAGCAAATAACAAACCTTAACTTCAATGCAATGCACTCACCAGTTTTCAGTGTGAACAGGAGAATGTGTTGTATCATTTTGTTGCTTCTCTTTCACCAGTTTCATCTATCTATGTGTTTTTATTTATTATTATTATTCTATCCACTTAAACATTGTATACACATGGTAATCCGTATTAAAATTACTAATCCATGTCAATCCATGAGATGCTAGTTCTGAAAATGTAAGAAAAGATACAAATATTTCACTAGGAGGTAAATGCAGACCACCTTAGCACAGTAATGAAGTTTTTATTTCCCACTTCTGCCATACTTGAATAAAACCTAACGTTTTGTCACAAATCATGACATGAAAATTGCGGATCTGACTTTTTAATGTGAATGTGTTAATGAGCTCCTTCTGGACTAAAAGACTTCAAACCAAATCTTCTAATGTTTCATTATGATTGGTCTCTCTGCGTCCAATTGCCTTTTTCTGACTGCATTAGAACCAAGTGCAGACAAGAATGCTGAATATTTGGCAAATTTGTCAATATCTGTCCTGTTTCTCATTATTCATGTGAGTGTTCAAGCCACGTTACTGATTTCTGCGTCCTTGGCGTGAAGAAGCGCACATGGAAAGCATGTTTGTATCTTAGCGTTTTGAATCTGATGCAACTTCTATCCTGAGTCTGAAAATGGCCTCAGACTTCAGTTTGCTGCAGGCAGCCATTTCAGAGCAAAGTGAAGGTAGTAATCAGAGTGTGAGGGGTCATTATGGAAAATCCGCAGGAGCCTTGGTTCTGTGAGGCGAAGCTAATTCTACCCCTCTGTCTGTATTTCTGTCTTTACCTCAGCCCCCACTTCTTTAGCTTTAGGCTCCTTAAAAGGGTGTATGTGTGTGTGTGTGTGTGTGTGTGTGTGTGGTTAGCAGGGTGTGGGTTTAATATCCCTGAGTAATTTAGACACCCAGCCCTAAACAAGCCTGAAGCTACAGCATATGAGTAAAATACTAACAACTTTCTTCTTTCATGTCATTTTGTTTCTTTTCTTCGTCTTTTTACAATTCTTCGACACATTTCTGTTTTGTTATGTACCACTTTATGTGTTGTTGTGTCTAGGAAGTATTAAAGGCAGTTCATCTACAGACATGTGTGATTTGTGCAGAGTTTCAAGGCTAGTAAAAACAGTGTAGTGAAGGGACTGAGCCTGAGCATCACTGTTTATTTTATGGTTTTGGCCTCATACGTAGGATTTTTACTCTGTGCGCTCAGCACCTCTCCACCCACTGTCTAGTTAACCTTTTACCCCACTTTCCTCCCCTTCCTCATCTGTTGCTCCTTCAGAATCTTTTATCTTGAGACGAGTTGCCTCCTGTTCAAACTACTTGTTCCTCCTCATTTTTCACCCACTAAACATGCAGCTTTATCTTCTGAGATATTGCCATTGTTTTGTCATTCATTTGCTATCGACTACCACTATGTTCTTCTTGGACTTTGCTTTTTGTTTTGTTTTTTTGCTGGTTGTTTTTAACTCCTTAAAGTCTTAATTTGTCATTCAAATGAAAAAAAAATTATGAAAATAGTTCTGTTTCATATAATAAAATCTATTTTAAAGGATAATTGCTTTGTTGTTTCTTTATTTGGTCTATTTCAAGTGATGACAGGGGCTTTGCCCGTCATGCTAACCTCACTACTTATGTTGTGAAGATTGGAAATAACATAGATGTAAGTAGCACAATAGACAGTGAACAAAAAAAGAAAAAAAGAGTTCTACTGTTTTATCATTAAATGTTAAGTTGCAACACTTACAGTTTGATGTGAAATTGCATTAGCAGAGTAGAGACACTAACAATTTTGGGACATTTCATCATCTAGCTCATGGCATAAAACTCAGGTAATAACAGCTAAAAAAAAACAAGGGGGGGGGGGGGTATTGTTTCTTACTGTTCATTTCAGTAGGGCTAATAAATCTGTTAAGCATACTGTATAATAAAAATAATAAGTACACACAGGTATGCAAATTAACCATGAAAATAAATGTTAGTCTGTTATCATCCTAGAATTATCAAATTAACTAACAAATAACCAACAATTAAATGTGTTGCCAGGGGACAAATGAAGATGTACTTTTAAAAAGTAAGTTTGTTGTGTAGAAATGAAAATAACAATATAATAATGTCCATCAGTCAAACTGTACATCACCCATCTCTTTGTATTCCTCTAAAAGGGCAGCCCTCCTTCACACCTTAGATTTTCATTTGTATAGATGCAGACATTCATGCAAAACTCAATGTGTTTGTCTGTGTTTAACGTGACACCCGAGCATGCTGGTACTTGGCAAGCCTCACACAGCTCCTCATAACGCAGGAATTAAGATCTGAGGCACGCCCTAACAAGTTAGTGTTTACCTTCTCTGTGAATTAAACTACTTGCTGGGGGTACCCGGCACTGACCTATTTTTTTTTTTTCCAGTATCCGGCAGGATGGAGGGTGACTGGCTCTTAACTGATCTTGTTGATGATGATAATAATAATTGGTGGGATAATCTTACAACAAACAACTTGCAAACACAATTAAACACAAAAGAAAAGAGTGAAAAGCTAGAAGTGAGCTTAGCTTCCAGTAAATCCCCAAATCGTCTCACTTTGAGACATTAATGCCTTTAAGTGGCTCAAGGAAGATACTTCTGAGGGAAAGAAAAGGCTTTTGTTCAGGAGGAAAAAACTAGTGAGTAGAGTGTGAGGAGAAGAGGTGAGGGAGTTCAGCAGTCGAGCAGCTGTGTGTCTTCAGGAGGAGTGGTCAGTGTTTCAGAGGAGGGATGGAAAATGTTATGCATGTGCTCAAGCTGACCCAGTTTTAAAGCAGCATGCACGAAGGAAGAGGGAGAGGATGAGAGACACAAACAAAGTGTGTCTGCATCTGACAGCTGGATTCACTGATAGTTACTCCAATATGAAACTACAAGAAAACACTCTAATTACTACACTATTAGTAAAAAGGCCCATATAAGTGCTTATAAATGTTGTTATTATGTGTCAAGTCCATAATGGCATCATATCATGCCACTATTTAAACCTTTATTACCTCCGCCAAGGAGGTTATGTTTTTGTTTGTTTGTCTGTTAGCAACATAACTCAAAAAGTTATGGACAAATTTTGATGAAATTTTCAGGATTTGTTGCCAATGGCACAATGAGTAAATGACTAACTTTTGGGGGTGATCCAGAAGAAATCCTGAATTCTGGATCACTTTGAATTTTCCATTAACAGTGGGGTCAATGGGGCCAAAAATTTAGTTTCTCTGTATCTTGGTTAATTATTGACCAAACTTAATGAAATTTTCAGGAAATTTTC
>JAPSES010117876.1:0-16882 GCA_029822895.1 Maxillicosta whitleyi | reverse complement strand
GTCAAAATAGGCCAAAAACATAAAATTAGGTCAATTTTGGATCCCTGTGACCTTGAAATTAGGTCAAGACACTGAGTGTTCCACCTGCACTGGAAATAAAACAATCCTGGTACCGAATCGAGTCAAGCTAAAGGAAGTTTAGGTAGCAGAATCAGTGGAAAAAAAGCAAAAGGATGGTATATCACCCCCAGCCCCCATACAACTGAAGACTGGTGCATGTAACTGATGTGAACCTGGTGTTAGTGAGAGTTCATTGACAGCAGGAGAGTTGAACAGGATCAGAAAATGTCAGTAACATACAATAAATGGACAACAATACCCAAAGAAACCACTTCAATACATAACTGAGAAACTGTAGCATTTTTAGTGGGGAAATAGTGAATGATTTTCCGGTTTTGCTGACTGGGATGATCCAACAGAAGTGTTTCCTTTGTGTGGGTGCATGTGTATTTCCATGCAACTATGCATTTTCACTCACCTGGACAACCTGATAATCTCAGCAGAATACAACACCTGAGCCCAAACGCTGCACAAGTTTCCAGTTGAACAGGTCATTTCATCATATGTGACTCTTACATATTTGCATTTACCTGTATTATTCCAACTGGGGGAGAGTGATGCCACATGTACAATCAGTATCATGACATTTATTCTAACTGAGATCACAGGGACATAATTGTACAGGGCTAACAGACACCCTATAGATGTCTAGATGTGTTTAATTTACTATATTTAGACTTTTAATTCCATTTCCTGAAGGACTATGCAGGTTAAATTATATCATTGTATAGGGTGGGTCCAGATGTGTACACATGTGGGGTCAGGGGCTTTAGATTAACATAGGATTAGACAGAATGTTTTAAAAAATATATACATCACATTGTCCTGTCCATTGATATCCTCCAGCCTTGAATTATGCAATAACATGAGCTACAATGCATCTGAATCATAATGAAAATCATATAATGGTTCAAACATGTATAATCTACCATTTTGTTACTTCCTATTTGTCATGTGACTCATAAACATACGCACTGCACCCTAATATCAGCAAAGCTTTCCAACATGTCGTATCCAGCCCAGTGTTCTGAGAGAAAATGTAGCTATTTAAACACTAGCTCAGTTGTTTTCTTAAAGTAAGCGAAAAATAACTGGGTAGTCAGCATTTATTCATTATTTATGTAACAAAATTTGAATGTTGAAATGGAAAGTACATATTTTGGGTTAAGCAGCGCAAACATTTTTTGCACTTAATGCATCAGTGGAAAAGCTTGATAATTACTCCAGGATGAATCTTAATCAAGCAATTAAGCAAGTCTCCACTGTCTGTACTTTGTTATCTACGAGAATATACTGTGTGTACAGGCTGTTTTTGGCTCAAAGAGCAGCAGAACCGAGGTGAAAACGAACTTAAAATGACGTCACAGTGTGTCTGTCTGACTACACATCATTAAGCTACACAAACAGAATCCTTATAGAAGAATAAAATATTACACTTGTAATAAAAATATATAATAATATAATAATATCATATATATAAACACTCTACCAATATTAGACACTAAAAAATAAATACAGAAAATATTCCCTCTGTGTCTCTCTATGGCTTATACACACACTGCACGCAGCATCCCAGATTAGTGACAACACACACACACACACACACACACACACACACACACGGATGTCCTCATGTAGCCCACACACAACCCTTCACATGATCAATAATCAAACCAGTCCACACAGCGAATAAGTATTAGAAGAAAATGACAAATACACTGCATTCCTAGAGTCCTGTCTCTAATGCAGGGACATTCTGACATCGGCCAGTGTTGCTTAGCAACAAGGTCTCAGACACAATGTAGAAGTTTAGAGGAGCACTGTCCACACTGTGTGCGAGGTAGACAAAGTTAGACTTGGTAAAGACAGTGAACGAAACAGGAAGTTTGTGTAGAGTACTGCCCTGATGTTCACCTCTTGCTTTCATAATCAACTTGAACGAAGGGAGAGTCACAGAACGTCTGGATCGACCCGACTGTCCATTTAGCACTTAAGTGTCTGGTTCAGTCCATCCACAGTCAGGGAACATTCTCTGCTGTTCTGATTCTGCAGGGCACTTTTTGTTGTCTTTGTCTCAACACTGTAGATACGTTTACGGACTTCTGAAGACCTCAAAACATGCATAAACCTAAACCATTCGTTTTTAAGTAACATTATAAAACCATATGCAACAATCTGGACACATTCTAAAATGTAAATAAAAATAGTGGAATAGGTGCTACATCATAGACTGGAACCTTTTTGCTTCATGTTGGGAGAAATGGGTTCAGTATATGATAATCCAGGGGTATGATCCTGCATGTTTATTGTTCAAGATCTGTTTGATTTTTCATGTTCTTTCCATTTATTTCAATGATTCTTTCCACTGACTGTTGAGAAAACAGATATAATAGATATTGTTATTTAATAAAATGTGCCTACACACATGTACACATGTCAGTATGAAAGAATGTACAATGTATGTGAATATCTGTATGTGCCTAGGATGTACATGTCAATGGAAACTTATAAAAAAGCAATAAATAAATAATTAGAAGAAAAAAAAATAACGGAATGGCAGGCAGACAGGACCTAATTTCCAAGATATTTGGTAAGAGTGTGAAAGGAGACAAGAGGATTTGTGCTGAGAGGGCCCTCGGGGGCTGATCTTAACAAGGAGAGAGCAGATGGATTCTTCGTACACACACACACACACACACACACACACACACACACTCCAAGCAATGTTACGCTCACTGGGAGCCTCTAGGGGCCAATATGACACTGGATGCAAAGTAAAATATTTCCAGATCCCCTCTGAGCTTGTGCTGTGGAAAAACCTGAATTTAGATTTAAACTCCTCTAACAGAACTGCTGGATCATTCTGCCGGCCACACACACGCACACACACACACACACACACAACAACATGAGTATGGATGTGAATCTGGACAAACAAGACACAAACTGCAATGCGCACACACGTAGAAAAACACACAGAGGAGCATGGATTTCTCTCCGGGGCCCAAGGGAACGATCTTAGCCTCTTAAATATGACGGAGCCAGAGAGATGGATTTACTGTGGTGGGGAGGGATGAGAGAGGGCAGCCCTGATGGATGTTTTCACTACACACACACACACACACACACACACACACACACACACACACACACACACACATATGGTTAGCAGAGCTGCATGATCGTTCAACAAAATCAATAACACTCTGACTAAGGCACAGAAAGTCCTGATCCCGTCTCGTTTTCTCCCTTGCACACAATCTGCTACTATATTCCCATCAATACACTCGCAAACACACACAAAACCCGCACAATGCATCCTCCCAATTCTGTTAAAAGGTCAAATGCAAGCAAACATATACATCTTATCATTTAGGCCTCATTGCTTTGTTGCTATGACAATGATCCACACCCCAAAGTACCAAGATAACCATTTCAGCAGCACAGGGGGGAGCCGCAAATACACGAATGCACGTGACTTAACTAACTGTGTGCCACCTAAAAACGCCGCTGTCACAGAGGCAAAGTGTGAACAAGTTCATGCATTTTTTGAGCACATGTAGGATTAGGGTCATCCATATGATGGTGAGATTAGCGAGCGCAAGAACAAGATGTTGTCAGCATCTGTTATTGCTCTGTCTGTGTGCATTATTGTGGATTTATTTAATTAAATGATTTATATGTGCTATTGTGAATGCTCTTACCACAGCTTTTAATATATTTTCAGTCGACAAAAACATGAATATATTCGTGGATTACATTCTGTGGCAGGTCAGCTGTTTCAGAAAAGCCTCATTTTTGGAAAACTCCTTCAATCTGATCATGGCGGGATTTGCAGGACGCCTCTGACATTTTGAAGCTGGTTGTTTTTGTTTGGTTACTTGAGGGAAACGACAGCATTTGCAGCCGGATGCAGGATTTTTTTTTTTTTTTTTTTTAACAAGCCCTAAACATATGTTAAATGTCACTTACATTTTACAAAGGCTAGACTGAATATTATAAAATATGAATGTCTTGTGACATTCTGTATCGATTTTTCTCATCCCTGCTGTTTCTCCAACTCTCCCTCCATCTGTTTGTCTTTCTGTCAATCTTCTTGCGCACACACTTGTGAATGAAGTGCTGACACACACACACACACACACACACACATAGCGCAGCGTGTTGTATGGTGTGGGCAGCTGACATTTCACCGCAAGCAGACTGCCAGTCAGATTTGGAATCAGTCACGCAAACTAATACGCACACACACACACAATCATATATGCACATCTTTCCAGTGAATGGGGGGATTTTTCTTCATCCCGGTTTACTTGATCAAGCACACGTGTGTACTGAATTCACATTACATAACGCTTCATTCCCTGCTCTGACTTTCTGCCATTTACTTACCCATGTGTGCAATGAATCACCAAGCTGCCACAGTTTAATATAGCATGCACGTGCAATGTGTTATATAAGAATCCAATCATCATGTAATTAATAGCTGCTTCATGTGAGCACAAAAATATTTCATAACCTCGGGCGCCAAAAATATAGTAACGGTGTAAAAACGGCAGAAAATACAAAAGTGATGACTAGGGAAATAATCCTTACTCATCCGTGCAAAATAAGAGCAGCGCTGGCTTCAAATCTAGCTTAGTTAACATCTGCAATGAAGGAGAAAGCGAAAATTCAGTGGCTAAGCAAAATTCTAAACTGGAAGCACTGAATTTATACAGTACTTATATAATTTTTGCAGATTGAAAAAGCACCAAAAACTATTATAAACAATACATTTGATACAGTGAGATGAAAAAAATGAAAAAACAACCAAATATTATGCTCACAGTTATCAGAATGTATGTTATTATAAAGGACATTAAGTAAATAATGGCTTTTTTTTACACTAGTTGATTTGATGTGGAAAAATACATATTTACGATAACCTAGAGATGATTTGAGAATTTATTTATGGATATTTTTAGGTTGATGCTGTGTGTTTTGCTTCGTAGGAACATGTCAAAAAGACAAAAATCCAACATGTTTTAACATTAGCCACAGTCATAGTTATGTAAATTTACTACAAAATATAAAAAGAAAAGGACTGACATACAGGGTGTCACATTGGTCAACCTCTCCAACAAAATTTCAGGGTTTTATCTTTGCTTTCATACTCAAACTGCACCACAAAAACTCAAAAACTACCTCTTCAGTTATACTGGAAGACAAATGGAAGATACTTCACTTGTTTTCCACCAACCAGGGAATAAAACATTAGGAGCGTAGGGAATAAAATAGAGCACAAATGTCATCCCACATACACCATCTTCACTACAAAAAGTGCCATTATTTAATCTTCCACTCTGATATTTAATGGAGTTTAGTGGGTTTTCAATCAGCGGAGTAGTTCATTCACTGCTGCTTTTGCCTTCATTCATTTCTCCTTCTCGGCTTCTGGCTATTCAATCAGAGAGAAAAAACTGCAGCGAGTTCCAGTTGACAAAACATTAGGGAGAAAAAAAAAACGCTCTTTACAGTTGCATTCAAGATAAAACAACTCATCTATATGATTAGCGTAGCGTCTTAGTTTAAGATTGAAAGCCAACAGCTGTGCTTTTGCATTTTGAGTGGGTCGACCACCATCTGTACAAATGTTGTATTATAAGCATTACTGTGTTTGTCTGTTTATATTGTATGCAAATTTTGATATTATCATATTCTTAAACTACTTCTGTGTGTGTGTGTGTGTGTGTGTAGCTGGTGTAAAGGTAACCATGGTAATAAGATAGCAGTAGATGTGAAAGATGTTTTTTTTATAGAAACAGTTTAATGATTTCCTATTTTGTGCCGTCTGTTTTTTTTTTTGTTTTTTTTTTACATCTCTCCGTCTCACACATACACACCAGCAGATGACACTTCATTCTCCTTTTTTTTTCTGCTGAATGGACACTTTCAGTTAGATTGCATCAGTAAAATACCTTCTCAGCATGTGTGTTTCTCCGCCAGTGTTGCTAGAGGAAAGGATGATGACAATGTTCTCCGTGTGTGGTTCCAGAGTTGCCCAGGGGGAAAAAAAAAAAAAAAAAAAAAAAGTCTCATACTATCATTATCTCTCCTCACCGGAGCTGCAAGTTTCTGAGAAGTGGGCCAACTTCATCTTTAATGAAACACTAAGGAGAGAGGTGGAGAGTGAAGAAAGGCTTCAAAGTACTGAAAGGGAAAATATTCTTTGCATGTATGAGGTCGTGGATGTAGAAAACAGTCCTCAACTATAATGAGGTTCTATAAAATATGCACAGCTAATGACAATCCACAATAATGCTCAGCGGCATCTGTGTGTACGCAACATCTCTGGGGACTGAAAGTGAATTTATTCACTTCAGCTTCACGCACAGTGTTGGTTCTATGAATTTAGTCTCGTTTTCTTTGCTAATGACACGTTGAAGCATCAGTAAACTGGCTGCTTTACTTGTATACAGAGTTATTCTTCTCATTTTCACATCAATTTGAGAAACAGACACCCCAGGTCTTTATTTGCTACACAGTTCTGACTAAAACTTCACTTCTACTGGATGGCAGAAAATGGATTGCTCTTTACTTGAGGCTGAAAATGTATAAAACGAGTAGGAAAAAATGGTATTTAAGTGCAACTTATAGGGAAAAGTGGAAGAAAAAACTAAGATTTGCAAAGAAAAATAAGTGGTACTATAAAGTGGATGCAAATTATTGATTAATTAATAATCTATTAATAGTAAGTAAGTGAGTAAGTTTAATTTATATAGCACATTTAAAACAGATAGGACTGGCCAAAGTGCTGTACAGTATCACACTAAAAGGCTAAAAGTAAATAAAATTGAAAAACTAAAAACAATACATTATCAATCAGCGAAAATAAAATACATAAAATTCAAAGTACATTTCAACAGACAGGTGCATTTAAGAACAAGATAAAAGGTAGGGATAAAAAGAGAAGATTTAAGAGGGAAAGAACAGTGTGTACAAATGTGTGTGTATTGATCACTAGTTGTTTAATGTTATTGATCGATTAAGAATTAATAGGCTGGGATTTTCCCGAGAACCCGAATTTGTCTTTTGATAGGGTCTATAAGAATTAAAGCTAAATATTGTTTATATATTTCATGAAAAAAGCATTATATTCCTTAATGACTGATTGGATACAGTACAGGCAATGACATTTATGTATTACAACTAATGTATTTGTTGGATTATACTTTTTTTGCCCATGTTTTGAATCCTGCGGTCTATAATACGATGTGGCTAATTATGGATTTTTTTTTTATTTTTTTTATGGGCTAACAGCCTCCAGAGGGCGCTCTTCACAGGAAGTGCAAAAGGGAGACAGACAGGTGGAAGAGGCGATGTGCTGAGGAACATGGGAGTTTTAAGATTAACTCATTCACACACCTTCATCGTGGAAAACACAGAAATCATTCACCAAAACTGGCCACATTCGAAGAGCAACTGGATCGTGACACCGTGGAGAAGTGAGAAAAAATACACAATCACCAACGGGTTTGGAAAGGCTGGACTGCTGCGTGATGAAGAGGTGCAACTTTGTCTTGAGATGAAAGTGACAACGAAAGAGAGACTGAGAAGGTGTGTGGGCGGAGCCTTTCTGAGGCTGTTCAACTCTGACACTGAGGAAGACGACTTCAGTAACAGGAGGAAGATGAAGACAGTCGTTTTACTGCCATATTACTGCTGCGTTACAAGCACTGTTTGAAAAAAAAAAAGCAGTTGAGGTATGCAAATATTTAAAAATCTTTGTGTTTACCATCTTTCTGTGTAAATATATCATGTTACGACCTGGACACGTGGTTTATAATCAGCTGTGGCCTATATATGTAGAAATATTTATTCAGGTGCGCTTTATATTCGTGAAAATACGGTAATTAAATTGTGCAGAGAAATCCAATGAAATAAGTGGATGAGAAGAGGGGCAGTTTAGAAGAAATGGGTATTTCTGATTTTGCGTCACTGACATGATGGAGCGACATTTTAGCGAAGATATCAGCCCCCCCTGGAGGATGTTTTCGACTTTTGTCGCACTGACCACATACTCCAGATGACTGTGGACGACACCAACGTCCTGGGAAAATACTCCGTCCAGGACTTTCAACTTCTGGGGTCCAATACTGACCCTGCATTAGTGTCTGTATTTCTGTATTTCTAATTCATTAACACCATGATCCGGTTCAATCACGGGGTATTCAAGCCACAGCGTCGCAGCATGGACAAGCGTGCAGCCTTTGGACAGGTGTGGACAGGTGGACAGGGTGACCCCCCCCTGCCCCCCAACTTCAGCAATGAAGCCTAGTTTGGGCAATGACACCACAAATCCTACCGTGGAAAAGGGCAAGTAACTGACAATTAATAATTTAATGGAGCAAATTCTTGACAATTCATTGATAGTCGATTGATTGTTTACATCCCCTCTATAAAAAAAATAGCTGGAGGAACATTTTGAATTAAATTCAATTAATTAACAACAGGTCAGTAACATGACAGGGTATAAAAATATCATATTAGTGACGCTGAGCTCAGAAATACAGATATTTAATGATTAATCTGACAAAACTTCACACACTATGAAAACTGAATATCTCATCTTTCACCAAAAAATAAATGATGAGAAACTGGAGAAATCTACACATAAAAGGGAAAAAGGTCAAACATCTATATTGGATGCTCCAGGTATTCAGGTGGTGCTGCTTAACACTGGATGATTCTACAGGGTGTATCAGAAATAAAGTGAACTCTCAGAAAAAAACAATATAAAACAGGACAAAAAAAAAGATTTCACACATCAGTGAGAAACTGAAAATTAATAACAACATTTGCTTATTGAGTCAAATTCGGGTTTTACACTTAGGGATTTTAATTGAAGGCACAAACATCTGTTAATCGAAGGGTTTCTAACATGTTTAGTCTTCCACATGGTCCCGCTCCTTGTCAAAATTGTGCCCTTATCAATATATCTGTGTGGTTATTGTTCTGTTTCTGACAAATTAAATGACCAAGATGGAACACGGAGATGATGCAATGAATTACATCTGCTGACTGAAATGTTTAAAATTCCAAAAACAGCTTAAAGAATCCTCACTAATAGCATTAACCCCTTGCGTTTGGCACGATAGACTCAAACCTGTCATTAATGTGAATTCTTTGTATCGATGGTAGGGGATTAAAGTGATCATTTTTTCCCTGTTTTATGTATAAAACTAAAAGTCCAATGGAACTTGTCATCCATGGCAACAGATCTCATATTAACTCTTACACTTTTGATGTGCAGAAGACTTTTATTTTGCGCAATTCAAATTAGTTCATTGAAGGATGAAAACTGACCACATTGCACTGGTTTCAATCAAAGGAGTCAATAAATACATATGATCAGATTTTCTAAACGTCTTCACATTTTAGTTTTATGTTGTTTTTTTTCCCCAAAAGTGTACTTTTTTTCTGTATAATGGAAATCATTGCATGGGCTCAGGAAAATTTTCAGAAATGTGTGAAGACAGTTAACCATGCCATCCACAAATATAGGTTAAAGCTCTATCATGCAGAGAAGAAACCATATGTGAACATGACCTAGAATCGCTGCTGTCTTCTCTGGACCAAATCTCATTTAAAACGGACTGAGGCAAAGTGGAAAACTGTTCTGTTGTCACATTTCTTTTGTGCCCTCCAGACTAAAGAAGAGAGGGACCATCCGACTTGTTATCAGCAGTCAGTTCAAAGCCCTGCATCTGTGATGGTATGGGGTTGCATTAGTGCCAATGGCAGCTTCAGCATTTAGAAAGGCACATCAGGGCTGGAAGACACATACTGGTTTAACCCATAAAGACCCAGTGCTTCTTTAGTGGCTGTTCCCAAATGGAATTTTCTCAATTTTTTTTTAGCTTTTCTTAAGTCAGTTCTTACCATTTATTCTAATATTATACCCAGTATTTTGCATTCTTAAGGGAAAATCCTGTACTTAATTCACTGATTATGTAGATGTTGATTAAAAGCAGAGAAAACGGAAGAAAAAGTGACTTTTTCAGTAAAATATATCATTAACTAAAAGATAAACCAAGCACCTCTTTTTTCTTATCACTGTCTTTATGGATTTTTAAAGGTATTAACAATCAAAAACAGGGAGGCAAAACCAAGAACCAAATAAATACAAAAAAAAAGAAAGATAAATAAAATAATAATAATAATAATAATATAGTCTTGTGGGTGAACACCTTAATAATCTTCCTCTTTCGGTGTATACAAAAAAAAGATAAATAATAATAATTTTTTTAAAAAATGAGCCAGTTTCCTTATGTTTTCTCCAGATAAGATGTCCACTTCTGCCATCTGTTCTCAAAAAGACCTTCCCTCAAACCCAGGATATATGTCAGTCTTTCCATCGTCCATATTTCCTTTATAATATCCAACCAAAACTCAACATCTCCATCCACCATCATTTATCGAACTCCATGGGTTTTAGTATTGTAGTATTGTATTCTATAATAACTGTCAAAAATAAAGATGACTACTTCACGGATTTTGCCTATCGTGGGTTATTTTTAGAATGTAACCCCTGCGATATTCTGCTTTTATTTACATTTTACACTCGCATCCATGTTGTTTGGAACTGAGGTTGTATGAGTCTGGCCTCAGCTAGGGGTTATTTATTTCATATGACACCCATCTGTAGGCCCTTTATTTTGTTGTTTGTTTTAGCCTGTTATAAAACCACTGGAAGGCACTAAAGAACATGACAGACAGCTTTAGCTTAGTGTCTAACTGTAAGCAACAGAAGTCAATAAATAATGCAGCAGTACAGTGTCCATGTAAGTATACGCCTTCAGGCTGTCCACATTCTACTGCCTCTGTCATTCATAATGCTGCAAACGAAAACTTCTGAACCAGCTGAAAGTTTGGAGGCGAAGTTCCCCATGTTGCCCTCCCCCGTGGTTTCATCCCTTCATATTTTCTGTGATTTTTAAAGGTCATCCAAAACTAATGGGGAAATTAAAAAAGTAATAAAAACAGCAACAAGTGCGACTGAAAAGGTAAGTAGGGTTCATATAAAGGACACTTTTGTTAGCGCGCAACTTGGTTACCACGGTAACAGAAGCTCCAGCAGTAGATTGAGGGCCTTAAAATAACTCACATTTCTATATATAGTATACATGTCTAACATCTGTTTTGAATTAAGCATCTTTGCTGCTCAATTTCCAACCACTTTATTTATAAATGCTATTATTCTCCGCAGCTAGGGGAAGCGTTCAGATGAATGTGGACAATGCCGGATGACTAAAAGTAACCCAGATTCCCAATAAATTATTAGAAGATTGTGATGACATGTGACAGGCATCATTTAGTAGCCATAGTAGTAGTCTTCTTTTTGTTGTTCCCTCAGTAATTATTCTCTCACACACTCCTTAGATAACCTGGCACTAATTAGAGACATCGGTTAATTAAGGCCGCATGGGCTTCGCAATAAGCAGCTGCGTGAGTGTGTGTTTGGTGAGTACATTACTCACATGGTGTGGGGGGTGTAGTTCAACACATGCTACCCCAAAGGCACACACACAAGATTTCTAAATAAAAAGAGCCAAAATTGGACACATATTGCATAATCTGATATGATTTGTAATACATTTTTAGTGGTGGTGCCATACAAGTACGTAGCCCCTGGACGTCCACTGCATCATACAACCCCCTTAAGCATGATCATAGACCCCTCCCCCAGTCTTCATTATCATATAACTTTATCTAATATGTGCATCATTAGAAGATGCAGAATCTCCATATTTTGGTATTTATTCTTATTAAAACCATAAACACTTAAGAACAATTTGTGATAAAGTCAAGACATGATTATTCATGTTCCTTTAGTCCAGGGGAATGATTTAAGGAGGTCCGCAGGTCTGCAGCATCATCGCGTTTAAGTTGTATTATAATTTAGATATGCATTAATTAGAATTAAAACACACTCATAATCTCTTTATTCAGTCAAAACTATTAAAAATCCATGACATCAATAATCTTATTAAAAGCATTCAACAAATTACTACTGAGTTATTTGGGAGAACACACGCAATTTGAGTGGTTTTGGAGAGATCACAAATCAAACAAATCAAGCCACTTGTAAACATTTTTGTGTGTCTATTTGGAGTGAAACATTGGAACAGTCTGGACGTCTAACACAAGCGAAGTCAAACTATCCACAGATTTAAACTTTTCTATAAACATATGACGGACAGTCCTAATACCGATGTTACATCAATATTCTGTCTTACAATATTTATGTGTGCTTGTTGTTCCTCATACATTTGGTATGTGTTGTCCTTTACCATAAGTGGTATTGTAGTTTCAATCAGTCTGTCTTCGTCCCCGTCCTCTTTGAGTGTAAATGAGTGATTTTGGAATTTTGAACTTGTATAAATGCTAAAAAAAACAAAAAAAACCAAATGAATCTATCTATCTATCTATTAGCAATTGTCAATGTATCAACATTTGCACTGTGTGATGTTAAGAACTCAAATCAAATGCTATAATTTAACTATATTTATTTTTACTGTAACTCTGGACCCTGGAGCGTTACATAGGCTGTCTTGAATACTTCTAATTCAAGCAGCTTTATTTTTGCACTCAATGAATCTCAGCAGCAAATATTATGTGTTTCACTCCACATTTTCATTTCGTCCAGTGAAAAATGCAAATTTCCAAATGAGTTGGAACAAACTGAAGGATTAAATCTTCCTTTATGGGTTGAGAAAATTCTCCTCCTCCTCCTCTTCTTTAAGCTAAATAAAAATGCCCTGGCTTTAAAAACCCTCCAGGATTAAAGCCGAAAACAGCTCATGCAAAGTTATCGTCTCCGGGAAACATTGTTCACACTGGACGGCAATGCTACAAACATATGGTGATCTTAAAGACTATGACACATTGCATTAAAACACATCACTGCACAATAACTACTCTGCGCTTAACACTTGATGTACTTTTAACTGAATCGTAAAATACTTGTAATCTTTCCAGCTATGAGGATACAATACGGAATTGTGTTGGCTGACCTTCAGGTGAGAAAATGTGAGACAAAGCAAGAACAGGATTAAAGAGTGTGAATTCAGACTGATTCAGCTAAAGGAAATGGTCAGCGTGCATGGCAGATGGTTGCCAGCGGCGACCCGGTGACGTGACGGCATCAAACTGCTCTCTCCACATCTGTCATAACGTCCCTCTGTGTGTGTGTGTGTGTGTGTGCATGAGCGAGAGAGAGCGATTGTATGTAATTTATATCCACATCTGCCACTAAAGCCCTTTGTGCGCTGCTTGATTTTGCGTGCACTGAAATGCCACTGTGCTTTAAACCTCTCTCATCTCTGCTCCATCCAGGGCACATGACTTCCAATAACGCGTACAGTTAACATCATTCACAGAGGTGGCTTAAAATGTCACTGAACTGTTCAACGCAAACTATTTATGATACCGCAGCTCATTATGTAAGTACAGTACAGGAAAGCTCATGGAGGCGGATGTATTTCAGTCATTCAGTTTAAGTTTAGCAATGAACTCGGTGTATACAAGCCTAAATGAAGTATGATGTATGGTAATGTTCATCTTTAGCTTTATTTTTGCAGGATTGCAAGGAATATACATATTTATTTCTCAGTTCTTTTTGTCCACATGCAACAAGAAAGTACAGAAATATGAACATAGGGCTAAGACCACACAAAAAACAGAACTAGACTGTTTCTATAGGATAAAGCCAGTATTTGATGTCATCTCTATTCCCATAACACAAAGTAGACTATGCAATAAGAAACATCAGACATGTGTGGAATGAAATCTAGTGGGAAACACCAGAAAATTAGTGCAGTAAATCTCATATTATCAGGACGAAAGGTTAAAGATGTGTTGAGTTCAAAGAGCACCTTGGTTTGCAGAAGGTGTTTTTGTTTCTTTTTTTTTTCCTTCTTTTTTTTTGGCCCACCACCACCCCCCCTCTTTGGGGGACAACTTTGTTTTAATTACAGCTTTTTAATAATCTTTTAAATATTCTTATTGTTCATATATTTACAATCTCGTATTCCTATTTCTTTCATGGGGGTCATACACATATAAAGAAGGAAAACAAAACAAAAACAAAAACAAAACAAAAGAAAAAAACCCACAGAAAAATGGTATAGGACAGGTGGGAGAGACAGACAAGAGATGGACAAACGTAAGACAAGACCAATGGCAGACAAAAGACAAAAGACAGTGCTTAGACAGTGTGGATAAGTAATTATTGCTAAAGATGCTGATATTGATCAGAGGAGATATACACGGTTACAGGTGTTTTTGTTGCTAATGTTGTGCATCATTGCTCTGAATATTGCATGTGTGGCCCATAAAATGTATCTACTGGTGGCTTTTGCACAATACTGTATGTTATACAATAATGTTATATAATGTACATAAGTATATCTATTTTATATATTATCAAAGCATAGTAATGCATATGTAAAAGCCTCTATAATGGCTTTTGCATCCTTTAATGTTTAAAGACTGACACGGCTGTATTATGTTGGAAAATGAGAGACGCCAAAACTACTACTGTCAATAATTCATGTTCTAGTTTTATCAATAAAAATAAAGATCACAAGCCAATCTAAAGAGTGACCAATCCATAGCTTTAATCACAGTGCAAAAGAAGGAGATGAAGTACTTCTCTGCCATCTATCAGCTGTCTGTGTATGTGTGTGTGTGTGTTTTCTCATCAGGGAGCTGTTTTTTTCCCCGACATTGCTCCACATCTGCTTCTGATCATAAAAAGTAATGCAATATTTATCCAATGCAACATCTGACTCTTACTATTAAAGCAAACAAAAGAGCTCACTTAAAGGCCAAACGCAGGGTCGGAGTGTATAAGGTATACGCAGTAAAACACAAAATACAGGTCTGAGTTTACACACCATACAAACACGGGTCTGTAGAGAGCCTCACTGTAAACTATGGCGTCGCCATGAGCTCTCAACCCCCCTGCTGTGAGCACAATCATCATGAGGAACCTCTGAATAAATTAAATGTAGACCTGAGATAAAATCAGCATTAGAACTAGAAGTCCTCTGAGGATAAAGAGGGACAGAGGGGGAATATGCAGATTTTACAGTTTAAATAACAAGCGATTTTTTTAGGAAAAGCTGCCAACGAGGTCCAAAAGTTTTCACTAGGCCTCCAATGTATAGATTTACATACCCTGACATGTGTATGGGACGGTACTGGATGTTCCAACATGACACTGACACAAAACACAAGACCATGTCGACCTGTCATTGGCTACAGCAGAAAAAAATGCAGGTGAAGAAGTGACCATCTCAGCCTCCTGACCTCAATAGCATTTTTGGGGACGTCTTAAACATGCAGTTCATGCAAGAAAACCCAAAATCTTAAGGTATTTAACCAAGAAGAATAGGCATCTTTACCATCTGAGAAAATAAAGCGCCTCACCCACAACTACCACAAATCCTACAAGTTGTCATTAATGTTAAATGGGCCAAAACAGAGGATTAAGAACTAGGGTATGTAAATTTATGAGCACAAATGTATAAGCTGAAAGAGTGAAAAAAATAGGCACATAATAACAACAATATACACAGCTGCCAATGTTTTCTAATAGTCATAGAGCTGATAAAAAGTAGCATGTATGCTTTGTTTTTTCTTTTCCAATGCAAAAGTATGGCTGGGTTTTAACTTTTTTTGTTAAATTAAGGTACAAATTAGTCAAAATAAAAGCTAAAACTATAATAGTTGAGGAATAAACATTACATCTGAGTTAAAATCAAATCAACATCACTAACATTCGTCAAAAAAAAAAATACATGCACTCCTGTATCTGCCTCACACACATACACACAGATGTTGTTTGTATTTAAAAAAAAAAAAAAAAAAAGCCCTCCTCTTGTCTTTCCCAGAATCCCTTGTTGTTTCTCCCAGCATGCTTGCTGGTTGCAGGGAGAAGAAGGAGGAGCTAAAAGGTCAGAGGTCACCTGACAAAAATGTTTGATCCTCCTATTCACCCTCTGCGTGTCCCTCTATCATCTACTATTTCCCTGCCTCGAGTGATCGGGTTCAGGATGGAGGGATCAGGACGTCTCGGCTCCAGTGTGTACGTGAGCCTCGACATGCTGCCTCTGGTCTCTAAGGGGGTCTTAACTGGTGTCATCTGAGGGTCTGAACATTTACACAAATTCTCAGAAGACGGAGCACTTACTGACTTTTATCGACGATTTCTGTAATACAATAATATATATTACAAGTATATAATTCAGATTACGTTTTAAAATGTATCATGTAATGTGATGCTTAAGTGACCACTTCCCCCTCTTCCTCCCCCTCCTCTAAGGTCAAGGTGTTTAGTCTGTGAACCTACTTCACACAATGCCATTATCATTTGCCTCAAGAACCTGCCTTGTTAAAATGAGTCTCTAGCTCCATCTGTTGGACACTATTATGCATGGCACCCATTCACATTATCATCATCGTATAATTCCCATGAACTACAGAGTCGAATGTCAATTCATTTAACCTTTACAAACAGTTCATTTCTTAAACCTTCACAGTTTGTTTCAGGTCAAATTTAACCCAGACCCAGAATTCCGTCAAAGTAAGTGTTTATACTAAATATTGAACTACAGGTTTATTTAGAATGTCTAAATCAGGGGTGTCAAACTCATTTTAGTTCAGGGGCCACATGTGCAGAGGGCCGAAACAGTAAAAATAATATATAAATAATGTCAACTCTAAACTTCTCTTTATATTTTACAGTGAAAAAAGTAAAATGACATGATGGAAA
>JAPSES010117779.1:0-16897 GCA_029822895.1 Maxillicosta whitleyi | reverse complement strand
ATCTAATGCACTGACACCTTGGCATATTTAATGTCCATATTTGACTCCCAATATTTGATTATAAATTAATTATGGGATGGATCAGAGTAAGAGTATAGTTATTTAACGTTTATCTGAGATCATTAGGTCTATCTTAGGGGGGGGGGGGTATCAATCGAACTTCAGACACATTGTTACACAGCAGCAAATAGAGATAAAAGCAACAGTATTATTACAATGTTTGGAGTTTAAAAGGATGGTTTTAAATGTACTTTTAAAAATACAAGCAGCCACAGTGGACCTCAGGTAGACTGTTTCACTGTTGGGGGGCCATAAACACTGAGTGAGGCCTCCCCATGAGGCCTTAGAGTGGACTCTAGGAACAGTTCAAAGGTTAGGACCTCAGAGCTCTTGTCACAGTAAATAAACACACAGGGCTGAGACCATTCAGTTTTACAAACCAATATGTCCTTTTATCATTGGGTGTAAACACTGGGACAGTTTCATGGACAAAGCCCACCGGGACCTTCTGGAGCACCTTCTGACACTGTAGCAGATCCCAAAGTTGTCCACGGGTTTCCCAGAGTGCAGAACATCCCAGTACGTCCTTCAGTTTAGTCTGGAACTTTTCTGTCCAGACTTGTATGATTACAGAAGCAACGTCAGTTTGGACACGCCTGAACTGACCGGTCTGTCCATCTGGACCGAGAAGGTCCTCAGCAGGGCTTCATAGAATAAGTCTTTGTAGTCATAGGAAGTGCAGGGAAGGAGTAAACATCCTTTGCATCTATTCAGCATGAATCTATTTTATTTTATTTTAGATGTAGAGCCTTACATAATACAACTGAATGAACTGTTCCATAACCAGGTTTCCTCACAGGCTTTTACAGAATTATTCGGATGTGAAACCAAACACTCAAACAGTAGATGAAGGACGTGGGTGCATGTCCCCGTCCTTTGACCCCTCCCTCTCTGGAGACAGTTGAACCCCTCTGACATCATCGCTGTTGGGTGGTTCTTTCCTTTTGTAGATCAGGGATGGCCTGAGTTTAGAGGTGTCTGATGTTCTGCCAGATGAGACCATTTTTGGTCATTTCCCCAGAGGGTTTAGTGACCGGTTGAACCAACCTACATGTGAGGGTTAAGGGTTTCCTCCTTCAGCTTCGTCCTCTTTTCTGACTTCAGTCCTTCTTTTCTACGTCATTTGTACACATATATACTCAGTCTTCTTCTTCCTTCTTGAAGGAAGCCCAAATCATTTATCCAATCATCTACTGCTAGTCCAACTTCATATGAACTTGGACCTAAAGTCCTCATGTTATACTTGTGTCCCACCAGCAGATGGTGCTGTCTGGAAACAGCTGGAGTTTTTTTTTTTTTTGTCTATCTGAGGACATTTTTTAGTTTTGGGTCAGTAAACAATTTTCACCTAATGTGTTTGTGTTAGTTTGTGTTTTAACAGAATATTTTCATTATTAAACAATAAACAGTAAGAGTATAGACCAGGGTCGGCAACATTAAACACTAAAACCATTTTGACAACTAAGAAAATAAGACTGTATATATCCTTAATTTTTTTCTCCTTAATGCTGTGTCTACAATAGGTCATACAGTGGTAAAGAATTAATGTAAATGAACCATAAGTATATAAGAAATAAATAATGAAAATTAAACTGTTTAGATCTTTAACATGTTTAACAGATCATATGAGTTGGTGTCATGGCTTTAATAGTAAAGGAAATTTAAAGAGTGCTTTTCAACTTTAATATACAGATATTCTAATGTATCTATTTATGTATTTTATTGTATTGTATTTTTTTGGTCTGTAATTTAACTCATCCAGCAGACGATGCCCTAGACCGCCGCCTATGTCGTCTATACCCAGAATCTATCATTACATTATTAACATTCACATTAACATTAGGGTCATTTTCATAGGGTTGAGCTAAATATTGGTGACAGTTTTTGTTTAGTTCCATTCCTCTCACCTGTTCCTCTGTTCTATTGTCTCCACTGTCAGTGAAGCTGGACAGAAGTGGACACTCCAGTGTGTTTTTACAAATGATGGTTCAGAGACACAGTCTAAAATCCAGGATATTTTATCTGACCCACAAGCATATAACTTTAAATTAATATTGTATATATTTTGCATAATATCAAGCTATGATACATGATTGTAACATCCATTTTGTTTTTATTTGTTTTTGTTTGTCTCCCTGGGTGTTTATTGGATTGCATTGTTAGTTCGGTTCAGCTAGTCATCAAACACTAGTGAAAACAGAATAGTTTTAGTACAAAATGTGTAGTAGAATAATGATAAAGAGTGAAAAAGCAAACGCAATAATCAGAAATCACACTATTAATCCATATGTTCTGTTTTCACCTGTCATTAAAGGTGTTTTCCTGCTTTCATAGCTTCTTTCTGCTCAGACTATTTAATAATGAACCTCTGAAAAGTACAAAAAGTGATAAACCACCAGCAGGTGGCAGCACAGCACCACAAACCCTTCACATCCAAGGTTGAATCCTGTGGTCTATGGGCCATGAATCATTAAAAAAGGAACTGGAAGAAAAATAAAGATCAGAGAAATACGAACACAAGTAACACAGAGTGGAGAAGAAAAAAAGGAGAGTTACTGTGGGAACTCAACAGAAGTCGTGTTAAATGTGAGAGGTTGAGCTTCAAAGTTGGAATTTGACTGCATTAATAAAACCATTCAAGGGCGTTTTATTTGAATATAAACCATATTCCATCAGAGACATGAGATGAACAAAGGCGGTCCAGTGTGACTGATGACAGAAGCAAACATCGTATTCAGATGCACAAAGAGGAAGTGGAACTAAAGTGGAACTACAGATGGATGTTTTGTGTCTGACAGCAGGTAGGTCATCCAGTATTCATCAGCCCCAGCCGTCACCAGCATCTCCTGTCAGATAGTCTGTACAAGAGGTCTGCGCCGTAATGGGCGGCACCAACCAACTCTGCAAACGCAATATGGAACTGAGACTGAGGCTCCAACAGAGTCCAATTAGACTGAGATGATCAGACAGAACATGAGCAGAGGTTTGGAACCGTCATCAGAGTGGGACATTAGAAAACAGGTTCATATGTGGTTCAGCTGTGAGATGAAAGACTTTTTATTCAATAGTACCATCTGATACATTCAATAGTACCATCTGATACATTCAATAGTACCATCTGATACATTCATTAGTACCATCTGATACATTTATTAGTACCATCTGATACATTCTTTTATTAGCACCATCTGAATGCATTTTGAATGGTTCAACCATCACTACATCTACTGAAATACCTGATGACTTCAGATGTTCAGCTGATGTCATTAAAGGTCCTGATAGTGTCATGGTTTGTCCTCCTGTCACTCTGTCACTTCTTTCTAGCCCTGCTCCATTCTTCTGTTTCTCTGTTTCCATCTGTGCTGTTTCTCACTCCCTCAGCCACACCCCTGTATCAGCCACTTCACTTCCTCCTCCTCTCTGACTCTTTCACCTCATCATTATCACTGTTTCCACCTGGGACACTCACCTGCTGGCTCCTCCCTCCCTGGGCCACGCCTTTCAGTCCATCCCTTTCCATCTGTCTGTCCTGCTGTCTCTGCTCTCTCTGTTTCTCTCTCTCCAGCTCTGCCTCCCAGTAATCAGCCTGATTCTGCTCACCTGGTGACTCACAGCTGTGGCTCATCAGGCGGAGCCTATATATATATCCAGATCATTCCTCTGCACATGCAACTCTTTCCAGCTTTTGAGTCCTGCCCGTCTCTGTTTATGGCCTGTTCCTGTGTTCCTGTTTGCTCCCTACCTTTGACCTGCCTTTCACCTGACAATGTCTCTGAACCTGCTCCCCAGAACCTGACCTGCCCCTTGTCCCTGACCCAGCCTGCTCTCCGACCTACGCTGTAAACTCTGGTATTCAACTGGACCGCCCCTGACGTCCTCTCATGCCCCTTGGATCCCTGACCACGCCTCATCCCGTACTGGGTCTAGAGAGATTGATTCTTTGTCAGTTATGACCTAAACTCATTATAAGTCTAATCCCTGCTCGTGTACTGATGGGGTACATGTGATTACACACCATATAAGCCTCATAATTATAGGTATGAACACCTGACAGAAATATATATATTTCTTGTTGTGTTTCACATGGACAGTTATTGTGACGCACTAGGACAAACCCACAGTTCAGTGTTCGTGTCCTCGTCTCCAGTCGAATGCTTATTTATATCAGGTCTACATTTAACTAGGGCTATGTTCAAAATATCCATACGGGGATTTATCGTCGCAGGCCTTTTCACGATACATGTATCGATACGGAGGCGTCAGTATCGATATTTCACATGCAACAAACAATTAGTTTATCAAGTTGTCAAGTGAAACAGCATCTGACTTTGCATGTTTTAAGTTTATCAAAGCCATCTTTATCTGGGCCAATAAAGATGGTTCTGGTTCTGATGTTCTGCCATTTACCAGTTGGATCTAAAGGTGTTGTCGACTGTAGTGACAGATGGTTTATAGACGTCACTGGACTGGTTTGTTATTGTTTGGATCTATAGAAATTTTCACATTTACTTTTGTACAGTTGTTATTACCTCTGCCAGGAGGTAATGTTTTCACCTGTTTGTTTGTTTATGTCTTTATGTCTTTATTTGTAAGCAAGATAACTCAAAATGTTATGAACGGTTTTTAATGAAGTTTTCAGGAAATATTTGCTCTGAGACAAGGAACAGATGATTAAATTTTGGAGGTGATCTGGGTCACAGTCTGGATCCAGGAATTTTTTTAAAGGATTCACTATTAGTTATTATTATTGGCCTTGTTGTAGTACTAAGAAATGTCCACCAGATGGCAGTGGAACTCATGTTTTCTTGGGCTGAAAGCTTATTGGCTAGTTTTGCTCGTTGCTCCCAATCAGTAGCCTGGGCCCACCCATTCCGTGTCGTCACCCGTTCACCAGTTCATGGCTTCCACACGGTCTGGCAAAGCACACTATTCACAGCTTTCAGAGCTCCGGCGAAATCGGGAACTCCACCCTATTTTTTGGGAGCCAATCAACGTTCAGCATCTCCAACGGCTCTAGGTAGAGGTGTGTTGACGTAAGTGACGCAGTAGAACAGTCACCAGAACCCCAGGATTGTAAACAGAAGCACTTCATTCAGTGTAAACATGGAGCAGCGGCTAGCCCTTAGTGTAGCCATAGATGTGGTGTTGAAACAGTTTAAATATCTGAAAATAGAGCAAAGAGCAGCGCTGGATGCATTTATTGGAAGGAGGGATGTTCTCGCCTTGCTCCCGACCGGCTTTGGTAAAAGTATTATCTACCAGTTAGCCCCGCTGCTAGCTGGCTCCTGCAAGCCGTTTTCGTCACTAAACTTATGTCAGAGGAAATCGCTGTGTGATTGGTTTAAGCTTCGACAACGCCTTTTCTGGCTTCGACCAATAGCAGACTGAGACATTTGAAGGAGGCGGATACTTTAAATTTGAAACACGCCTTTTTTTTTTTTTTTTTTTTGTAGAGAACCAGCTTTGTCATTATGCTTGGCCAGACCCAATGCCAACATGGAATTCGAAATGTCATGATAACCAGGCTAGTCAGGAAGGGCATCTGACGTAAAAACCTGTGACAAAATCAACATCCGAATGTGATTCGCTGTGGTGACCCCTAAAGGGAAAGAAACATGTAACATGTGAAGTAGAACACTAATGTAGACGTGGGTCTGTTTTTAAATGGAAGGAGTGAAAAATACACAAAACAAAAGAGAAAGTTGTCAGAAAAATAAGCATTCAATTAAAGTGCAGATACATAAAGTCTCGCTTTAAGAACAGCCTTTTTATGTCGGCAGTTTAATCCTCACCCAACACAAGGGACATTTATGAATGTGGCTCAGTCAAGTCTTGCTAAAACTATTGTGAAACCACAACAAATATTGGCAAACCTATAAAGCCTGCTCAATTTATTTATTCACACATTTAAGACTGGTCCAGAGGGGAAAGTGGGGAGGGGTGGGGGAGCGTGGATTATATGTAGTGCTTAATAAACCTCTCCGGCTTGTGGTCTTAACTGTGGAGTTTGCACCTGGTCTGTGCTCAGCAGGTAACACCTCCCATGGCTCCACTCTCTGATATCCATCCAGCCCCGCAAGAGATGGAGCGGCAATATGCTGCCAAAGCATGTCCAAAATACTATGGCAGCGTTTCACCCACTTACGCCTGTCTGTGCCTTTCAATTCACCATCAACACTGTGGAGAGAAAATCTATGGAGAGCATCTATCACTTGGAAAAAAAAAAAATGTAATAATAATAATAGTATCAATAAGAAAAATACAAATTAACATTCACCATTAGATGTTACACAAAACTGTATTTGTCAGACAGATATGAAAATGGTTCTCGTCTCTCCCTGCAATTAAAACACCTCCCTGTATTTCTCTTTTGTGTGTTCGGCAATTACAACGTTGACATGGTTGATTAGAGCTCCTTAACTCAGTGGGAAAGCGGTAAAAGAGGCCCGCGGAAAGTACATTTAGATGATGGCCTTCGGATTTTTGACAAGGTACATAAGCCCTTTAAAGATAATGGGACAAAATAAATAATAAAAAAAGTCAAAATAAATACATAGATGACAGTTTAATGGATGTCTCTTACTTTACATTAACTTTTCCATTAAAGACATGTGTTTTCTCTGGACTGGAAAGACATCTGTCCAACTTAACTGTAGTAGTACACATTTAGGAATGTAGCGGAACAGAAACACCTTTTGACATGAAATGTGCTTCAGATAATATTTACCCTGGTTAAAAGTCTGTTGGGTGAAGGGATTGTAATGTAACTTATTATTTCATCTTTACTTTTCTACCAAATGATTTCAAATGAAGATATTAATAATATGATTCTAAACCAGACTATAATGTATTTTCTGTTTTTGGAAATAAAATACAGTTGAATTCCCAGCTCTGGATTGTGTTATTGTCTTGGCTGCTACATTCCTCATGAGCTAAAAAGTTGTTGTTTTAACTCTGTGACAAAATATAAATATAGCACAATTATTTCATATTCTATCTATTTTCTGTGTTTGTAGCTACTTTGCAAATTAAAAAAAAAAAAAAAAAAAAGGTTTGGCGTTTGGCGGAGGTCTGTGCTCTCTGAGTGCTTTTCTAGTTATTCATAGATTCAGTATTTAAGCATTCCTTATGGTCAAAGGTTTGTAGTAATGTGTAAAAATAGGGATAAAAACTGAAATGTGTCAAAAAAAAAACCTAAATTATTCCAACTTTATGGACAGTAGTGCATGTACCTCTACTGCTTTAAACCATCTTTAAGTCCCTTTACTGTGATAAATATGTAACCATCAGGGCTTCATATTGGTCTCTATTCCCTTATTCATAATAAAAAGGAATTGTAGTAAAACTTTTATGTGACATAACTGAAGTCATAACTACACACTAGAAAAGAAAATAACCTGTATTCAGCAATTACACCTTTTTTTTTTTTTTTTTTTTTTTTACACATTGCACTGCAATTTATGTAAATAAGTCAGCAGCTAAATGTGTGTATTTAGCCCAGTGGTTCCAACCTTTTTTTTTTTTTTTTTTTTTTAGCTCATGACCCCATTTTAACATCACAAATTTTTGTTTTTTGCTAAAATTAATTTGTTTTTGATCATGTAATATTTTGCTCTACTATGTTGTAAATAAACATTATAATGATTAATAATATATAATAATTAATAATAATAATAATAATAATAATAATTATTATAGACAGAGGCAGAAAAGCCAGGTTCAGATTACTGCACAAAGTGAGAATTTTACTTTCTTTGGTCAGGATATGTACAGTCAGTCCAGTTTGTATTTACAAGGACAATAATTAATACTGAACAAACAATAACTAAACTATGAATTATGAAAGAGCTGCAGCATCTGAAACTGACCACAGTGAACATGTGACAGATGAACAGAACCACAGTGCTTCAGTGTCAGCTTTATTGTTTGTCTTTTATGGATTGGGATTGTCTCTCAACTCGCCACATATTTATTATTAGTAAGCTTTTATTTATTTATTTTTTTATCAATTACTAGAAATTTCAGGTGACCCCATTTGAATTCCACGTGGGGTCCTGACCCCAAGGTTAAAAAACACTGGTTTAGAGGTAGAGGCATGCTGCTAATGCTGCAAATGCTGCACGTTATTTCTTAAATGATGAGTATTAAATATAACCAGGGTGGATTTTTTTTAAATTATTGATGCATATTTAACACTGTAAACAACATGACAGTGTTGGAGCTGGTATATGAGGATAATCTTCAGTGCTATATTCTCTGTTTACTGATTAAATTGTAAATGTGTTGTATTTTTCATGAGTAGTTATTTCCTAACTCATCTGCTCAATTCTAACAAATTACAATCAGTCTTCCATTGACGAGTCATGTTCATACAATAATTCTAAGACCGTCATCATGTCCTCAGTGGTCCTGTTGATCAGGTTGTTTTCTGTGGTGTATAAACCTGTGCATTGCTTAGGTTTGTTGAAGGGACAATAACCATCACGCTTCTGGATGTGCAAGCTGTCCACGCTCACCATGCCATCACCAGAGGGCTGTTGTTAGCCGTCATCTCCACCTGTCCGAGGCAAAATGTCACGGTGGTGGCTTCGACCTCTGAAGTGTAGATAAGCAGGACAAACGGATTCCATCAGCCAACCTTTATGCCTCATTACCCTCCATCCACCAGAGGAGGCGCCACCTGCTACCAATCCAAGGTTATGGCGTCCTTCCCTGCGTTACCACAACCAAAACAGACTGAGTTGGCCAATTCTGTGCCTACACTCACATTTTCCTTCTCACTCCTCCTCTATCTTTCTTTTTTTTTTTTTTCTTTTTTTCCATCTCTTACGCTGCCCCTGACAGACGTTGGTCATCACTGCCAGAACTGCTGACAGGAGTCCAGGGTGAGTGTCAGCTTTAGCCACAGTTGGAATGGGTGGGAGTGGTGGAGAGAAAGCTAGATAGAAGGATTATTTCAGCTTTTCTGCCAAAAACCCCTCTTTTTGTGTCTTGGCAGATACAGTGGTGACTTAGATGGTGTGTCTGAATGATAACACAGTCCTCTAATATCACCTTTTTCACCAGGCCACGTGAAGATTATAAAGATGAAGAGATGACATAAGGCAGTAGTAGTTCAGTAGTTTAGTTGGACATGATACTATTATGTAATAGATACCGTTTTATTGTTGTTATTGTTGTGATGTGTGTTCTGGAGAGGAACTACAGACGTGATGATGCCACTTAAACCTGCACGAGCTAAAATCAGGTGGCGGAAAATGACAGAATTAGAAAGTACAATCCATCCTTCTGTAGCTCTAAGAGTTCATTCCTTTATTCATTCATTTTTTTGTAGCTGCTTAATCCTCTGAGGGGTCACTGGGGGAGGGGGAGAGTAAGCTGATCCCAGCTTACACCAGGCCAAGGCGGGGTTCACCATGGATAGGATGGCCAGTTCATCAGTCTGACACATAGAAATGGACAACTGTTCACTGGTGCAGTCACATTTATGGGCGATTAAGAATGACTGTAGATAACCTCTTACATTTAACTTATTAAGGCGGGTTATTCTGGACTGTGGGAGGAAGTGGAAAACCTCTGAGTCCACACAAAAGGGTCCTACCTGTCTATGCCTGGGTTTACAGACAACCTGACATAATTTGCAACACTGTGTAAAACTGACACCACATTTCCAAAAGTGCTGGATGATACCACATTATTATTATTCAATCTGATCCCATGACTTTTTTTTCACATATATATTCTATACCAGACACCAATACTTTTATTTATTTATTTATTTATTTATTTATTTTTAATTAAAATGTTGCACTTAAAAACATCTCACATGGCAAATACTGTCCATTTAACAGCTTTCGTGTGTATAACATTTGGTAGCCATTTTTAAGCAATAAAATAAATTCAGAAAAACGTATAAAGAATAAATAATTAACATAAATATAAAAAATAAAATACAAATAATAAATAAAATGAAATGAAAAATAAAAAGTCACACATAATCACTTGGACCTACTTTCTCTAGACTAGTGTCATCTTATGGCACCGCGTAAAGATACGAAGAGAGAAAGTAGGACCAAATTATTACAATATGTGACTTTTTCATGGACATTGGTTTTATGATGCAAATAAATCACTTTTTTGAACACATGCTGTTTTTAGAAGAAAAATGTTTTATTTTAGTGACCCCCGCAAACTTGCCGGACTACTTTCGTTTTGACCAAAACCGGACCAGAACTCAGCTCACAGGACACTGAGGATGAAATACAGATTCATGTCAAAGGTCCC
The DNA here is from genome assembly GCA_029822895.1 of Maxillicosta whitleyi. NCBI lineage: Eukaryota > Metazoa > Chordata > Actinopteri > Perciformes > Neosebastidae > Maxillicosta > Maxillicosta whitleyi. Next base: position 6,553 of record JAPSES010117779.1, on the reverse strand, counting down.
AAACTATGTCTCTGTCTCTGTCTTAACAATGATAAGTCATTTATGGTGTCAATCATGAATACAGCCCACCCCCTGCTTGTCTGAAAACCGGCTGAACTCTGCTGTCATGAGTGTATTTTCTACAGGCTGAAAACTCAGTCCAGATAATGAAGCTGAATTCTTGTTTCCTCTCAGACCAAGTGAATAACACTATTCTGAAAGGTCATGGTGGAATTTTGATTTTAAAAATTATAATGATAATAAAGAGCTGCAATTACTGGAAAATGCATTTTATCTGAGTATCTGGTTTCCAGAACACAACTCAGAAGAAGACGTGGCCAAAAGTTTTCACAGTGACACAAGTTGACTTTAATATTATTTTGATTTTTAACTAAATTTATGTTACTGTCCAACCTTTGGGCATGACTGTAGGATATACGATTTATTTTGTCACCTTTTTTCAGCATATTTCCAGAAAATATTGGTCAGCACGGCCATTGAGACCAATTTGAGTGCAACATTTCCAGGGACTTATTCATGTCTACATAGGTTCTATTCATTCACCACTCATGCTGACTCTGGTTCTCATGTATAATTGTGCAAATAAGAGGAACTTATCTGTCTATGAAATCAAAATGCTTCGCTCTACATTAGCTGAGTCTGACACACCTGATGACCACGCCAAAGTGCATGATCTTGTCATCGCAGGACAATAAATTCAACAATAGCAGTAATCTAAATTGAAGTTCTAGTAAAAAAAAAATATTAATTAAAAATTTGACAGTACTATAAAATACAAGCGTTTAAGACTTTTCAGCTTCTTATGTTAAATCCAGTCACTCGCGTTTTGACCCGTGATGATCCACAGGTTCTAGTTATGCAACATATCATGAAATCGCATAAATATACACGCTGCCTTTAATTGGTGTGTTATCTGTTCGCATTATAACCTTTCTGCGCGTATGTACACACCGCATCAAACACCACGCACTGAGGGTTAGGGTTAGAGGTGAACCGCAGATCTTGGTGTAAATTGACACATGTTGAATAACACATGAATGGATGAAAATGCATTTGTGTTGCACGCCAAATGCCAGAAGAGCTGGTGTGATATACAAGACTGTTTCATGAGATTAGTCTGGTAGCTTTTCTGCTGTTGTGTATTCATGCATGCTGCACTGCATTTGTCCAGCTCCCACTACCAAAAGTGTTCTGACCATAGCAACTTGATTGTAAGGCTATTGTATTCTAAAGTTACTAATATTTCCCAAAATATTGGTCCCATCAACTTGTCGTTTTTGTTACTGTCTTCCTTGACCAAATATACAGAAGTATTCCAAACTGCAGCTGTCAGGTCTTTCTGAATTTTGTGGGAAACCTTGGACACACACACACACACACACACACACATGCACACAGAGGCCACTTGACTTTTATAATATAGATAAGATAAAGTACTTGAAAACACCTAATTATCCCACAAAAACCCAAACATCAACTGATCAAAAATGTTTAATCCCTGTTACTTATTTATTTCTTTTATTTACATTCATTTATTTCTTTATTTTTATTTTCTTTCCTTTTTTTTTTAATTTTTTTACTAATATGCATCTATAAGTCTCTACCAAACTTGATTGTTTATTTGGTTTATCTAATGGTGGAGATAACAATGTTAATCATCTTTATTGAAGATACTATTGATGCTGTTATTGATAAGTTGGACTTAGATAATTGTGTTGTTATTTATTTATTATCATAATTTTTTTTACTCTATTTATTCATTTAAAACTTCTATATAGGCCTACATTTCTTTGTTTGTATCTTTTTTTTCTTCTTTACTTCACACACAGGGTGGAGAAAAAAAGTGTGTGATTACCCAGGAGACAATTGTAAAATGTTATCATGGATATTGACACGATAAAGTATTAAAAATGTTTAATCCCTGTTGATCCACTAATCTAATCAATATATGTAAATAATTGGTGCAAAATGCGGTTTGTCATCTTTTCATGTTGTTTAGTGAACATGGAAACACCATCATCTTCTATGACAATAAATCACCAGTAAAACCCATGGAGTTGGATAAATGACAGTGAAAACACCTTGTTTAGGTTCAGTTAATGATAAATCTGCTCAAACAGTAACTTTTTCTTCAGTTTCTCTCTTTCTGATACAACAACCCACAACTTTAATCTGAGTGTTTATAAACATCTATATAATCAGTGAATAAAATACCTGACTTTCACCAGAAAAAATGCTAAATATAGAAGATAATATTGTATTAAATGGTGATAAATTACTTAAGAATGGTTTAATAGACAGACTAATTCATTTAGGAACTGCCATAAAAGTAGCTTCTTTATGGGTTAAAATGATTCAATCTGTTATTAGATTAGAGCATTTAGCAGTGCCTAGATTATTGCATTTAAAATCCGATCATCTCAACACGGGTTATTGTTGATGCTGTTATAACAGGGGAGTTGAAATGATTAACATTATGGAACAGAAGAGAAAAAAACTGAAGTGCAGCCTAGAAAACCAGCTGTTACCTTGACCAGGGCAAGCTCAATCGGATCAACTCAGTTTGAAGACACAACTCTGCAGAATTAGCCAACTACCACCTCTGCAGGCTACATGACTTTGACTTGACATTGATTCTTTTTCATAACTACAAGTGGTAACCATAGAGACTGTATAATAATTCTCAGTTTTTACATCTGCTGAAGGAGGAACATCATATGCATGGCAAGAGTTGTGAATATCATCCCAAAATTATCACCGCTTAAATGAGCAATAAGGAAAAGTGTGGTTCAAAAGCAGAATATTTTACTTTGGATATTATTTCACACCTCCACTTGCTTTTCCAACCGGAGTCCACTTTTCTTTTTTATCTTTGTTATTTTTGAGGATGAGTTTCTGACTTCAGAATGACTGTGTTTTTGTGAAGCAGTCACTGTGGCTGTTCCACGGGGGTTGTTTAGGAAGCTTCATTTAAATAAACTGGTTTTCCCTCATTAAACACAAGCATAAAGATTAAAGTGAAAGACATGTTTCTAAAACTAGACTCTTATACGCAGACTTTTACTCATACCTACAGTGCCTGCACACCTAGAACAACGGTGCAAGTTTGCTCATACCCGTTACATAACCAAAAGTGCATATAATACATCCAAATCTATGTGTATTGTATTTATAAAATGAATTGAATTAACACACACAAACATTATAAATGTTATCTAATATCTGCCAAGGGGAGTTAGTATCTCACAAGAACATGTCAGCTCATGCAAAATCACTCAAGATCTAATTTTTATATTATAAAATGTTTTGTAGGTACCTCAGTTAAAACAAAGAATTGCAAAAAATCACATATATAGTAGATTAGGTGATATTACATTACATTTGGCAGATGCTTTTATCCAAACGACTTACAATAGAGGACATGGATGCAAATACAAAGTGCAAGGGAACGTTATAGAAATAGTAATTTTTAGAAAATCAACTACATAACCTTCATCCAATAACCACTAACCAATGTTTGTGTGGCCTTACGAGGTGCGACAAGATACAAGACTGTGTTATCTATGCTCATGACTCGATGCCTATTGGCTAACTGCTCATTTCATTGTGTTGCGCAACTTCTCACCATTAATCTGCTTTAACAGTTTTCACTTATCTCACTTTGATTTTCGGCTTCAGGCTTTTGTGTAACTCAGTATTGTTAGGCCTTGTTACACAACTTTTGTGTAGCACAGTGATAACAAACACAGAGAAAATAATTAATCTGAAATTCAATGTTAAGTTGAAGAGGAGCCCAAGATCAAGGTCGTACTGAAAAAAAAACCAAAAAAAAAAACAGACACAGTTCTCCTTCTGGTCATCCAATAAAACCTTGGGCACCGCCTTGCCACACACCTTTGGCGTCCCCCGCTCCTCCACTAAGATGGTACGCACCGACATCCTCACTTTCAATCTGCAACCGCGCTGTCGGACTCCTCTTCAACTTAACAAGGAATTTCAGATTAATTATTTGCTCCATGTTTATCATCACTGTGATACACAAAAGTTCTGTGACAAGGCCCAACAACACTATGTTACACAAAAACCTGAAACAGAAGAACAGAGTGGGATAAGCGAACAATATTATACACTCAAAAAAATAATTGACCCTAAAAAGTAGACTTTATGTAATTTAATCACATGACAATTTTCCATGTAATTCTATCACATAAACTGTAAGTGAATGCCGAGCCTTATGGTACACGTTTTGTTTTGTTGTTATATGATTTCATTGAATAAATGTTCAATTTTATGAACTTTACATAAATGTTATTTATAATTCTTTCTTAATATTTACCTGGACCAAGAATCATTAGCACAGTGAAATAAACGATTGGCCAAAAGGCACTGAGTGATGAGCATGACTGCAACAGTCCTGTTTGTTTTTTTAGTGCACCTCATATATCGCAACATTATACGTGGATTTGCTGAATTTAAAATAAATCAGACATGTTTTGACAGAGATATGAGTTCAATAATAATAATAATAATAATAATATCCCCTGTTAATACTAATGTTTGGGAATTTTGGGAATCATTCTAACAAGAAACTTTAGAAAATTTGAAAATATGCCCTTTCCATCTGCAGCTTTCTCCTCAAAGTCCAAATCAAAATATTGTATATTATTCACTATTATAATTTATGCTATTATGGAAACAGCATAAACAGTCACTTTTCTGAGTAAATGGGGGACACAGTGGAGCATTTATAGGAATATAAACCGTGAGCGACTCAACTAGTAAGAAAGTTTTTTTTTTTTCAAAAAGAAAAAAAGGAAAAGGACTGGTGTTCATAGCAACTGCATTACTAACACTACTGTATTAATTTGCCATCTATTCCTGACAAACTACATGGTATATGTGCAATATATTAATTTATCTTTACACATGTATTATGCATTTACAAACTATTTAAAATAAATTTAATAATAATAATAATAATTGAATTTATTGTCTATTTTCAGAAATGTGGCATCTTTGGAAATACATCTTCTCTCAAAATGGTCCATTTAATATAATTTAGTTGTGTATAATAAATGTAAACCCTGGGGCTTTTGTGTAAGTGTATTAAAATGACTGTTTCTTCAATGTTTTTTTTTTTTTTTTTTTTTCTGTACTGTGCTCTTGGCAGATGTCCAGTCTGAAGCTCTTGGCTGCAGTCATGCGATAGGTCAGCTGAGGCAGCAGGGGCAACTGTTTTCTCAAAATCAACATTTATTTTATCTTACTATGATATGGATCGGTCTCCATGGAAACTGCAGCATATTTTTTTCCATCATTGTATCCACTGGAGGTGGTGCAGCACATCATGTCTAAGGAGAAGGGAGTGCAAAGAAGTACTGTTTGCTGTTGTGGATGAGTTGCCGTGGGGGCTGAAAGATGGGAAAAAAAAAAGATCTAGTACAGTTTCAAAGTTGTCAAGACACTAAGTTTGGTTTGAGTCCTTGAAATGGTTTTGTAGAGTCATGTATGAACTGCAACCAACCAACTCCATACTGGGTAACAACTTTTAGAAAAAAAAAAAAACAAAAAAAACATGATACTATGTGACACATTTTTTTTTTTTTTTTATCATGACAGACTTTTTCTTTAATTAAAGTCAAACTCAAATCAAACTACACTGAACTGAATCAACTCCAGATCATCACACTGCCCCCACAGGCTTGTACTGTAGGCACTAAGCATGATGGGTAATCACTTCATCTGCCTCTCTTCTCACCTGATGTTCCCATCACTCTAGAATAGGGTCAATCTGGACTCATCAGACCACATGACCTTCTTCCTTTACACTACTATCTAATCTTAATACTCACTGGGATGTCAAAGCCTTCCTTTCAGTTTTCATCACTGATAAGTGTTTATCTTACAGCGATTCATGTATTCAGTCTCAATCCCCTGAGTTCTTTTTTTGCATTGGATGAGTAGAAGTTCTTACATTAACTATTGATCATAGCTGTGACTGCTACCATTGATTTAATTAAAAAAGAAAATCCCAGCCACATTTCCCACTCATCACTAATCATTTTAATTGTTTTAATAATGTTTTGGGCAGTCCTTAACCCAGTTTTTGTCATTTCAGCATCTCTGTAGTGAATGCAGGTTATACTGTATGTTTTCCACAGCCGTGGTACATGTGTTCTGGTTCAGACATATGGATTGTGATTGTTTAAGAAATGAGAAGTTTCTCATTCAGTAGTCCCATTTCCATCCACCCTCAAATTGAATATAAATTGTGCATACAAATTTTCCTAATAGAAAAATAACAATTTCGCTCAAATTCTTTTCTGTGAAACGTTTTTGTGCTGGGAAGAGATGTTTTTTTTGGGGGGGTGTAATTGGTATAGGCTATTGCACTAAACTGCAATAGAAAGACCTTTTTTTCCTGCAAAAGTCATCTGAACAAAACAAACACACAAAAAAAAAAAAACCCAAAACAAACAAACAAACAAAAAAAAAACCAAACCAACGTTGGCAGATGATACAAGTGAAGAAGACCAGTTTTAAATGAATCATG
>JAPSES010117760.1:0-16898 GCA_029822895.1 Maxillicosta whitleyi | reverse complement strand
TTCAGTCTTTTATTTCTGCCCCCACCCCTTCAGCGGCCCTCCGGTCGGCAACGGATTTCTATATCGGCCCTCATCCCGAAAACACTTTGAGAAACCCTGTTCTAAAGGATATACATTTGCAAACTGATACACATTTTTATCCTCTTTATTTTTGAGGAATACAGCATAGATTTCTGATGAGGTTAGGTCATTTACGCTTGTATTTAAAAAAAAACTAAACATCGTGGAATAAGAAAAAAGCAAAATAAATGTGCTCACTGATGAAATGATTAAACACTTGTTTTGAGTGAATCAGTCATATTTTCTAACTGTATAAAGTGACATCAAAAATCGTACTGTTCAGATGTTTGCCGCCACCAGTGGCTCACAGACAATCACTTTCTCTGACACTTTACAGTTTTCACATTGTTTGGCGTCGTCATGTGTGACAGCTCTTAATTTCATCCGCTTGACAGATTTTTTTTCTTTGTTCATTACTCTAAAAAAAGAAGTTGGGAGACAATCTGAACTCGTCTTCAAGTCATCTTGGCTTTATTTGTTCAGAGGAAACAAAACACTTCACAGGCGCAAGTAGAAAAACCAAACCCCATTAAAGGCAGCACTAGATCAGCTTTGTCTAGTTTTACCTTAAAATAAGTTGTTTTATTTAAAGTTATGGTTTTTTTTCCCCCAGAATGGTTGAGAGCTTCATACTGTCTCTTATTCTTATGCATCTGCTGTGTTAATTTTCGGCATGTGGTGTTTCTTATCATAGACACTGTGTGGATTCCCTCGGTAGTTGGCCCGTTGCTTCACCCCTCACCTGACACTGCCTAGGTACAGCACACAGGAGCAATGGGGGGTTGAAAGGGAGAATAAGTAGGAATCTGTCAGAGGAGACCACAGTGGGACTTCCTGTCACAACTAATCATCTTCAACCACAACCCTTTGCCCTCGCTTTCTCTCTTTCTCTTTGGTTCGTTATCATTGCCTTTTTCCCTGCCCTTGCCGTTTCTCCTTTTTGGGACAGTGAGCAGGTAGTATATGCATATATCGCGCATGAAATATTTGTTTAGGACAGTGTTAGCCGCCCTCTTTGCTTTTAAATATGTTTGTTTGTTGCAGTTGGTGTACCACAGGGGGCAGCACCAAGACCAGACCAGATTATGATACATGAACAAGCAGGTTTTGCGCAGTCTTGAATATATATTGTGATTAAATTATTTATTTTTTTACATAGTTCTGCAAGTACCAAGCTTAGTCACAGTGGCCGCAGAGCTGAATAGGTAGGTGGTGCGGTGGAGTTTGATTCTCAGTCAACAGAAAATGTGGAGTTTTTCTCTCCTGCATCAGCAAGTTCCTGTAAGACTTGAAATCATGCTTCGTGAAAACCTCCACTGTGTGCATTTGTGACAGGCCCCGGGTGAAGCTGTTCTCTAAATGTCTGCATTCGATAGATAATGGTCTTCATAGTTATACAGTGTTGGTGTGGTTTTAAAGTGGGCACATATATATGTAGTAGTTCAAATGTATACAAATTTGCATTATTTGTTTGTAAAACCTGGAAAAAGCAGCACTGTTTGTTAAAATAGATCAGCACATTGTCCTGTTTTTTGTGCCTATTGTCTGGTATTTGGTCTTTGGTTTGTATTTTTGGTGTCGTATAAGTCCATGTAAGGGCTGTTATGCAGGACATGATAATAACAATTAATTCTACAATTCTGCTGTTATGATGCTGGACAGGACCAGTTTAAGAAAAAAAAAAAAATCATTCATTCATATGTATAATACGAGAGCACAGAACAGTATCTACAAGTGATAAAGGTTCTGCTGCGCCCGCACACACACACACACACACACACACACACTCTGTCTCTCTCTCTCTCTCTCTCTCTCTCTCTCTCTCTCTCTCTCTCTCTCTCTCTCTCTCACTCTCTCCTATAGTCCCTCAGGCACAAGGGTGTGACAAACAAGTTGAACTTTGGACAGTGCTTGATGTTTCTCCTATTTAGTCACTGTAAACACCTAAAGTCTCTCATCTGTCTTTTATCTCGATCCCTTTTATGTGTCAGAACCAAGAAGTTAAAATAAACGGTACGACATGAATCAAATTACACAAATTCTGTTAAGTAATGTGTTAACTATGAGCCCAACTGTGCATTTTATACCCTCTGCTATAACCATGGGGGTGTCAAACATACAGCCCATGGGCCAAACCCAGCCCACCAAAGGGTCCAGTCCAGCCTGTGGGATGAATTTGTGAAATACAAATGTTAAACTTTAGATATTTAACAATCAAAGGTGTCAAAAGCATTTTAGTTCATGGGCCACATACAGCCCGTTTTGGTCTGAAGTGGGCAAGACCAGTAAAATAATATCAATAATGATGATGTTTTAGTGTAAAACGGTAAAATTACATGAAAATGTTAATATTTACAAAATATCCTTTTACAAAAAATGTGAATAACCTGAGCAAATATAAACAACATGAAATCTTTTAAGAGAATTAAGTTCAATTTTAAGAATTTTCTGCCTGTTACTAAATGTTTTGTAGATTCACAGTGATCTTAAAGTTGTAATGCACATGTGTAAATGATTAGCTATAGCTGTATTTTGTTAATATTGCACTTGTTTTTTTTAAGAAATGTCAGGTTCATGGTTTTTCATTCACATTTCAAAGGATACTTTGTATATATATAAAAAAATGTTCTTAATGTAATTTTACATTTTTACTGGTATTATTTGACTGGTCCAGCCCAGTTGGACCATAATGGGATGTATGAGGCCCCTGAACTAAAATGAGTTTGACACCAGTATACCCAGTATAATGTAAAATACAGGACTGATAGTAGGTTTCATTACTAATGCAAGATAACAGGTAACATGTCAACTTTAATCATATTTACTATTTAATGGAGAATAGTTCCATGAAATGCAAAGTGAGTTCCAGAGGGACTACATTAGCTTATTGCTCAGGGAACGCAATTCATTTTGTTCCCTTTTCGTTATGAATTACCATTTTAATATTGTCACAAACCTGATTCCGTGAAGATATATTGAAATGCCTACAAGTGCTGGTGAGCCTTGGGTGTCAAACACAAAATACAGATTGTCAGTCAATACTTAACTGTGACTGATTCTGAATTGTGACAAAGTGAATAGTGGAAACATCGGCCATCATCTCTAAAATCTCAATTTGGTGAGTGAGTGAGATTTAACAGTTGTGAGTGCATGGAGTATTAACCCTGCATCTGTCACAGCCATGTGCTTCAAGAACCACATTTGTTCCTGAAAACTGAAATTATGCCTAGCAAGGATGTCATTGTGCTCACAGACAGTGTTGTATATAAAGTACTGCAAAGTCACACCTGTGTAGAAGTACAGGTACCAAGAAATGACTTTGGTTGGATTTCAAGTCACTAACTGAAAAGCAGCTCAAGTTAAAGTGTTTGAGTATCTAATATTAATCTACAATTAAATGTACTCAAGTAATGAAAGCAAAAACATTTATAAATAAATGTTAATAACAACCAAAGGCAGTCAGGATTTGGAATATTACGCTGCTACTCACATCAACTAAACTAAATGCTTAAGTAAAATGCTGCAGGGTTAAGTCGCTATTGTTCCTGCAAAGCTCCTGCATATGCTATTAAAAAAAAAAAGTCAATTAAAAGCAGGAGAATAAATGGATATAACTTCTGGAGAACAGTTATTCTTTAATGGTGCTGGACTTGGAACAACTACTTTCTTTCCTCTTGTTTCCAATCACTATTTCACATAAGAAGTAAACCAGCTGCAAAACCCTTGTGCACCACCTAAACTTTGTTATTGCTCACATCACTTGAACTGACACATGTGTCTTGGCCTGTTGTCTTAAGCACAGTTTATCTGTCTAAGCCCAGCCGCCTACTCCTGCTACTACTGCACGAGTACATCAAAGCACATCCTACCATGAGGGGGTTTTAGGGAAAGCCTGTCTACTCTGCTGCAGTGCCGTCCATATGTGTGTGTGTGTGTGTGTCCGTGCATAGTTGAGGGCTGTCAGTGAGCATTGCAGGTGCTGGCATGTCCAGGGTTTTGCCTAATCCCCATGGGAGCGTAAATAAGCTGCCTAGCTCTGCTAACTTACATAACCACCCTGCCAGAGAGAGAGAGGAGGGAGTGATGATGGCATGGATACAGAGGCGGGAGAATGAGGAGAAAAGAGAAGTAAAGGAAGCAGTGGAAGAATGGGGGACGACTGTCTTATCTCACATCCTCACACATGTTGAGCCTGTTATGAAGTGGAAATGTGTGTATCAGCAGCAGATCTGTGCAATGTGACCAAAGCTTGATGTGCTCATTTCATATCCAGATAACACTATAATACATATGATACAGAACCTTCTCTTTAAATCCAGTAAATAAATCATATCAAATGTCAACACGAAAAGGCCTTTTTCTTCTGAATTATAAATGAAGGGCAGTCATTATTCCATTCCATGTGTTATTTAGCGGATTTGTGTACATTTTCAATTACGCATGTAACAAAAATCTAAAATATTAAAGAGTCACTGGACAATGGAGGAAACAAGGCTTCTGCCCCTCCCATCCACTCTGTTTACAAGCTTTTTTGGCTGTTAGCAGTTTTCCTTAGCAGCATCCAACAACACCAATTAATCTATCTTTATTTAATTTATTAAGTTATTTATTAATGTATTCTAAATATAAATAATTCCATACATGCATTTATGTATATATGCACATATATAAGAATTTGTCATATTTTGTGTTGGAAAACCCAGCCTTATGTTAATTTTAACTCATTTCCGTAGGGAAATTCAGCCTTATGGTCTTGTGTCCATTGTTATACAGTACACAAACAGTACAGAATCTTAGCAATTAGCTTTGGAACATAGTACACATTAGAAGCAGTGAGATCCTATTTAAGGCACCCAGGGACCAACTCTAGATCTTCATCAGTATGTATGTACTTATTTTTTTGAATATTTTTTTTTATTATTAGACACATAAAAGAACGATCCCAGTCTCTTTCAGCACTTTGGTCCACTGTGGTTGTTTTAAAGTGCTTTATAAATAAAGCTGGATTGGATTGGATTTCATGCAATGAGTCATATTTGTCATTAATGAACCACTTGTATTGGATGGATGCCTTGTATAAGTTGACTCATAAAAACTGGTATCAGAACGGAAGAAACTGAAACAGAGTCAGATCACATCATGCTCCTCTTTTGTTTATGAGCGCTGCATGTTCTATGAGCCGGTCGCAGACATTCTGCCGTTCAGAATTACCCTGTTTTGTGTCATGCTGTGTCCATGTTTATTTTGTCTCAATAGAAATTTTCCTCACAATAGCATCCCTGCTGTGCCAATGAACTCTGAATATTTCCATATGCTTGCAAAGTGTGTGATCTGCAACTCAAAGTCTATATTAATTCCGTACATGTACATTATATAAAATCCAATTGTACTGCCCTTGTGAGACGAGGTTCACACAAGATCCATCATCACCAGTGTTCATTTCAGACTGTCTAAGAGTGTTTTATGCAAGGAAGAACTTCCCTAACCGAGCAGCAGAAGGTTGAAATCAGATAAGATGCTAAAAGGAAGCTGGGGATATATTTATAAGATAGGTTATCACTGTGTCAAATAAAACGCTGAAATTACTGAACTAATAATATCATAAACTCTTCCAAAGCTCATTCGTTCACTGGCTGTGGCACTTCCGTCTTTTTCTTTTCTTGCTTTCAGAAATTATGAGTTCTTACTCTGAGTTATGGTTCTTTAATGTATTCACTTTTGTTAATAATCTCATCAGCAGAAGAGAATCATTAATAGGCTACGAAAAAGCCTACCTCACCATTTCAGAAATAGTCTTAACATCTTATGTCGTATCCTATGTCCTATCCGTCTTATGTGATTATGGTTATTTCATGACATTGTAGAAGTCACAAAACCTACAAATAACAATTTAATTTGAATGTGCATCAGATAAATGTCACAGGTTTTGGTCTGTTGGTGCTTTCGGAGCCCCATATTCCAGTGTTTTATACAGATATTCTGAATAACACTTTAGTATTGAGGAGCACTTTCTCCCTAGCAACATATTATGATTAATAATAATTTTCACGTCTGATTTAACCTGCAGTGAACAGCGTATCTGTTGTGTCCACCCTCAGGTCTTCTCTCATTTCTCTTTGAATCCGTGCATTAGTATTCCTCAACCTTCTACACCGTCTTTGCTTTTGTGGTCTTGTTCACTTCTAGGCCGTCAGGGTCTTGTATTTTTTCCAATTTTCTTTTTTTTTTCTCTGTCTGTGCTTTGTTCACTTTATAAACTGCAGTCTCATGAATTTTCCCTCTACACTACCATAGCTTGTGTTCTCTGCTGTCCCCAGAGTAACAAACTGCATTTCTGGAAGATATACATCCTTTTTGATGCAATTTCTGTCAATTCATTACACTTACATTTATCGGAGATTAAATTGCACCACAGGTGGGTCAGGTCATAAAACTTTGCAGTTTTGGGAGGTTGAAGTGTGAAAAATACCTTATACTGGGTGGAGGTGGAATAGTACATTTGTTAAACACTGTGTAGTGTAAATCCTGTTCTGAACAGACCTCTCTTCTTAGGCCACGACCTTATGCTCTTTTCAGATCAGATGAAATTGGCTAAAACAAGGTGGACTGATGATTAACATGAGCAAAGCTGAATGACTTCACTTACCAGTGACGTTCGGAAGACGAGCCACAAACGGGCTCTTTTTTTTCACAATACATGTCCTAAGGGGAGCTCACAGCTACAGGAAACGCTGAGAGGATCTAAAAGTATGAGAAAATAATTTGTTCGTGGGTGGTGAGTGGATAATTTCTGTGTGTATGAGGATTCCGTTGACACCCCTGGTCACAACAAGTTAAAGATTTCCTGTTAATTCTTAAAAAAAAAATTAAGAAGAAGGCATTTGAAGTAGCCCTAGAGTGAGTAATGTGGGTGTCCTCATAATAATAGTGAGATATGACTGTGTTTCTGTGATGAAAGTAGAGAATTAAGTAAAGCATCAGCTATTAATGCCTCAAACCTTGACCAATGAGGACCCAAACATCCACCGTCAACCAAAACCATCTACTGATCTAAACTGTTTAATACCTGTCCATCCTCTAATCCTATCAATACATGTAAATAATCTTTTCATGGTCATCAGATATGACCCATTTGAACATTCAGAGGCTCTGTAGTTACCATAGAAACACAGTCATCTTCTACAACATTGATTCGTCCAGTAAAACCCATGGATTTTGACAAATGATACTGGATGGAAATACTTGTTTTTGCATGTAGTCATTGATATTTTTGTTGAAAATGTCAGTTTTCTCGTTTGATGTATATCTTTGCATTTACTCTTGAGTTTTCATGAACATCAAAGTCAAGTATAAGAAATTAAATTTAAGGAAATTGATTATTTACAGTGGAAAATACAAAATATTGAGGGTTATGTTATGATAAATGATGATAAATCATTTAAATACAGGTTGAATGTAGAGGAAAAATTCATTTGGTAACTGTAGCAGTGTGTACCGGTACGTTGTACCGGTTCTGGACTTTTGGACATTTTGGTTCAAGTAAAAAAAAACAAAAAAAAAAAACACGCAAGGACGTGAATCGGGACTGGACTTGCAAAAAACTAGCACTTACATACATTCTCTGTTTTGTTCTAAACGGCCCAAAACCTTCTGTAGATCATGAAATTTGTGATGCAAAAGATGAAAACATTTGTATTTGGCTTCTGACATGGCGGCCATTACTGATCTCAGGTCTCGCAACTGCTTACGAGAGCCGGGTGACATCAAAAGAACCTGGCGCTGTGATTAGCTAAGCATCACGAGGGTTGCGTGTTTCCCCGGGGTCGCCATAACGGATATCTGTTAATGCCTTGGTTTAGCACAGGTCAGGTAAACACAATGGTATGACGTACAAACAGTAAACACATACCATGGGTTCTGAACGTGGTCTTGTGGACGCACCACTGAGTAACTGTCACCACTGAGTAACTGTCACCACTGAGTAACTGTCACCACTAGGTAACGTGTCAGACCTAAGAACTATTTGTTTCCAATCGCAAAAAGGCAGCAAGTAGTGAATATAGTGAGACATCTTGACAACATTTGACCAGATCGTCATGGATTCTTACTTTTTCTATCCTCTGACCTTTCATCAATAACTATGTTAAAGCAAAATCTTCTGGACTTTTTTTTTTTCAACCCATACCTGACGTGCATACTGTTGCACTAATGCTATTTTTACATCTATGCTCAACACAATGCGGCATCCATTAATACTGGAAGATATAATGGATGAATAGCAGAGCTGAAACAACAGCTGTAAAGCATCAGCAAGCTGGAAATCCTATCATATTATTCACTGATGGAAGAGCTACAGAGCACTGTGCACTTACCGAGAGGGGTGTGAGTCTGTACCCTTCGTACTAATAGTCATAAAACAACAATTAATTACCCACAACTTACTCTCAAAGGCAGTAATCCACCTGCAAGGACAAGACCACACTGCAGACAGCCAAGAGTCTAGTAATATTGTCAGGATATCTATTGTTTATTTCTGTTAGGTTCTGTTTTACGTTGCAGTCTACGAGATAAAAATAGAATTAGTTACAAATATATAGCATATGAAGGTCCATTTGTGGGAGAAAAACACACTGTGATATGCTTCTTCGATAATACCATTCTGTTCCAAAAGATGCTCGACACCTGCATTGTAATAAATATAGAGGAAAAACAAGCGGTGCCAGGCACAACAAACCCCGCCCCTCCCACATATTATAGCTTATTTTGGCATCGATCCAGCTGATGTCAGCATATCAATTGCTTCTATATATGTGCCAAGTTTGAAGTGAATTTAAACAAAATGTATGTTTTTATAGAAATTTCACCCATTATCTGTAAATGTGAGGACTTTAAAAAAAAAAAAGTGTATATATTAAAAAAAAAAAAAAATTAACTTTGACCTAATTTTCCCAACATGTAATCTCATCTATTCTGGGTCAATCAATAAACCTAATTTGATATAAATTCAACCAACAGTTTTGCTGCTAAGAGTGTTAACCAAAAACAATACCTCTTGCCTCCTCTTCGGGGTAAAAATAGGTGACGGTAGAAAATAAGTGACTCGGACACAGTATGCGTCTTATGTCACCGATGTGTGTTTGTGTGCTCCTCCTCCTCACTTATCGCTGTCTGGCCCCCCTCTTTTCCTCCGGCTCCCCAGGAGGTGTAAACATGTTAATGACATTCACTTAGTGCCGATTTTCTTTAATGTTTTCTCCGGGCTGTCATTACGCCTTCATTATTCCTTCTGACACCGTCGAGTTTGTTACAGTCTTGAGCGTTTGCTTCATATCACTCTCATTTTATCTGCATCTGTATGCTCCTCAGACATCAGCTGTTTATTCTTTTGTTTTGTTTTGATGATACTCTTGTTGGATTTTTTTTTTTTTTTTTTTAAACGTCTCCTATACTTAAGAAAATTGAACAAGTCACTCAACCGTAACATCAACGGACATGAAGTGGCAATCTAATCTAATAGAAAATGTGACTTATCTCTATGAGGAGATAGCGACAACAGAGTCTGGAATAAAGCAGCTTAGCGCGACTTCCTTTGTTGTGTTTTCCATCGACCTGATTGACACACATGTGTGCAGGTAGGGCCGTCCCCGTCTGGCGGGTTCAGAGTACGAGTGATGCCGCAGACTTGCATGTGTCGTAAAGCTGGTGACATTTACGGAATGAGTCGCGGTGTGATTCATGCACTGGTAAGTTGGGAAGGGAGTACGGACGGCAAATCACCTTTTACTGCAGCAACACACACAAAGACGCAGATAGATGGCGTGCAATATAGGGCACCCTATCTTTTTGATGTCGTTGTAAATTCCCATTGGTTATGGTGACGTGAACTGTGGGAAACGCTCCTTTCTACAAGCCTCCGCCGACGCTCACTCCCAGGGTCAGTTACACTATGAACAGATTAACATCCCGAGTTATAGCAACACCTCCTGTTTGTGAGGTCAGTCCAAGCATAGAGTTGAAAGGTCAAGCTTTGTTGTGTGGTCATTAAGAGCTTATAGATGTGAACTGAGCGACTAAAGGTCACGCATGTTTACCTTTGACACAGTCTTTACTCTCGTCTGTATTTAGTTCACATGTATGAGGTTTAGTTGAACCCGGTGAGGTTTGTAGGTGGAACAGAACTGCAGCACCAGAGGCTGTCGTCAGAAATGGGTTGTGGGGTTTCTGTGAAGCTGTATCTGCTAGGATTTGGACAATATCATGTGTAGTTGTCTGACAGTTGAAAGGAACAACAGCAAAAGTGTCCAGTGGGTAAATAAATAAACACACAAACAGACACTTGAAGGAATCATCATGTTTCATGTGTTTCTTTTAATGACAGCAGTCAGTTATATTATGAATTCAGGGTTCTAGCTAGCGCAATTTAGCGTATCAGCCCCTGGCGCTAAAATTTTGACCCGATACACTAAATCTTCTCCTGATAAGCTAAATTTCAGTACAGCGTATCGGCATTTTGACTGTAATTGTTTGCCCAGATCAAACGCAGGGTCCGACATTAACGGTTGCTCGAAGCACCTACTCTGAATTATCTGCGTGTCTGTCCTCGATGGATGCATTTACAGCCTGAGTGAGTGAGTGTGCTGCCATTGGCTCCCTCTGGTGATGTCAGGACACAGACGTACGGTGACGTTCTTCTTCGCTTAAAACAATGGCGGCAGCTCAGCTTCAACACAATCCTCCCCACACCCCTACTCTAAAATAAAATCCTAGCTAGAACCCCGGAATTACTGTATTATTGCATTTTTGTCCTCTGTAGGGGACAATTATGCTCTAAAAAAATGATGTTTATTGCAACGGACATTTCATTAAAAAAAATCAATCAATAAATAGAAAGAATTTTAAAAATGTATCTGAAATCAAGTTTCCAATCAAGACATTTGTTTAATGTAAAAAAGCTAAAATTTTCACTTTCCTGGGTCTCAGGAGGATAAGACGCACTTGAATATTTTTAATGATGTCTATGTCTTTATTGTATGTATTTTTAATTTTTTAAATTAATGAGTGAAATATTGTCTGTTTTATGTCTAGTTTCTGTCATCTACCAAGGGACTGAAGATGAAAAGTTTTTTTTTTTTTTTACTAATTCTGGCATATTTACACGGGTGTATTTTCTTTATATAGCAGTGTTCATAAATATGCACGCTCCCTATCAAATTTAACTAGTAAAATAAATAAACACATGGTTCGTCTATCCATCTGTCTCATCCATCTATTTATTTATGGATAGATGGATGGAAATTGACATTTTATAAGAGGTTTGTGATTCAGATCATGTGTCGTGGTTCTCCTCCAAAACATTCTCGTGATGTTTTAACCATATTTCAAAGCCCCAGTACAACATTAAATAGCCTGATCTATAAAATACATCATCGTGACAGCTTATATTGCACAATAAAACATCCGCTGCATGCTTGATATAAAACACAAGATACATATATGATCAAATATGCAACTTGTATGCATTCAGAAGCCTACCAGTCTGAAGTGTTACTAAAGACGACACTGTGTCACAATTGAACGGTCCTAGAGCCGTCAATAGTGGTGCAACTTTTGACAGCTGTAATGGAAGTTGTGGATTTGGTGCTGTGATAAATCTAGTGTGCACTGAAACATGTGAAGTGTTGCACCAGAATCTGGGGTTTACCGTTTTCTCGCAGCCATGCCTTTCTCTTCCTGTCCATATTTCATTTCTTCTTTCTGTCTCCCCACTGCCTCCTTCCTTTTTGTCTTTCTCTTCCTGTTATTTTTTTTTTGGAGAATGTCTAAAGTATAGGAATGATGAGACCAGCCCATGTGCAGCTGACTTCCATTCAGCGTTATAATAGCTGATGCTCGGTGCAGCTGAGGCCCCATTCAACACCAGAATGGCTGCTCGTTGCCCAGTTCCGCCACTTGAGTTGTCTGTGGTTCAAAGCTGCTCGCTCCTCCATCAGGCTCTCCCTCCATCTGCCATCCATCTTGGCTAATTTCATGCAGTTAATCCTCCATATTTTGTAGTATTCGACATCTGATGCATGTGAAGGATTGTGCTTCTTAATGTTTTTTTTTCTTTAAACTTAACTGGGTTTAATCTAAAGAAGACACTCATTTACTCCAGATGGTGCTTTTTCATAGCATCACATATACCTAGCCTATAGAATATTTATTTTATTGTGTTACTCTTTGCCAACATGTCTGTAAAAATCAAAGTATTTTACACAAGATCAAACTCTATCGTATCCAGTCCACATCCTGTTGATTTCTGACCACAGAGAAAAACATCCACATTTCCCCTTTTTTTGAAAGAATATAAATTATGGTTAAGAGTTAGGAATAAATTATATTTTGATACTATCTAAATTTCATTACTTTAGTCATTTATTTGTTTATTTGGTAGGAACAGTGCACATGAATGAATCTCTGTATTGAACACATTATGCTGGATTATACCAAAAATACTTACTACATTGTCACTTGGCATGTAAGAAAAACACGCAAATACAAGTACAACACATTCTAAATACAACGCATCATCAACTACACATGTGTTTGTCTATAATTTTACATGTAAGAGAATATGTAGGTACAGTACAGTGAGATCCAGTTTTGTGTGAAACTGCTGAATGGACTGCATCTCTCAACTCATTAAAAATACAGCAGTGACATCAAAACAACCATTATCTGAGCGTATTTCACCTCATTCATTACATGAGGTGAAAATCACTACACAACTGGTCATATCGGAGCAACAGAGACGTCTACAGTGATGACATTACATATGTGTCTTGGGGCGCGTGGTCTTACATTTATGTATTTTACACCCAACTATGACTTTTTTTAGACTTGTAAAAATGATCTTATAAATCACAAGACCATGGCTAGAAATTATGGCATTAATCGTATTTTATGAAAAATGTCCATGTATCATGCCGTGGACTGCAATATGTTTATTCCCTAAAATGACATTTTCTGTGGAACAATGGGAACAGGGCAGAACCTCACATCTCTATTGTAAGATATAATGTTTATTAATATTCATTACCTCTGAAATGAAGACGGCTCTTGCTCTGACAAAAATTAAATAAAATGTTTTGTATTACCATAATAAATCATCATAATCCACCAAATACTTTGTCCATACAGTCTGTTCATACTCCATCTAATACCAGTGCTAATAATAATGAAACAGTATGAATGCCACTCCAAATATCACAAATGTTGATGGGATTGAATAGAAGGATCCATCCCAGGAAGATACAAGGATCAAGGAACTGATGAGAAATATACATATTTGTATTAATTTATTAGCAACAAAGTTGGGTTTCTGAGTATGATGGATATGAGGGGGTGTTTTTGTTGTTACTAATTCCTGTTTTTCTGGCTGTAAACCAAACTAGTCTTCAATATATGAAGATAATTTAAGAGTTTTGAAGTCTTGAAGCCCTTCAGCATAATGTATGAGTAAAGACTAAATCATACAAATTTACGAAACAACCATGAATATGACTCAACAGATAAACATCAGCCACTACCATCTGTTACTGTCATGTTATTTGCTGAAAGCTGATGGCAGTCAACAAGGCCGATGTTGGCTGATATCTGTGTTTCGCAACAACAAATTATGTTTCAGCCAACAGAAAAAACAAAACACAATTTCCTGACGATTGTCCAGAATTTTGATAAGCTGTAGCACTTAGCATCAAAACAGTGTTCAGTTTTTTAGTTTAAATAAGTCACTAGTATATAAGTTTCCATTGAGGTTGTAGGAAAATCTGCTGTTTTACTCTTTTCCTTTTTTTAATCCCTTAAAACATTGTGAATAGTACAAATCACTTTGCAATGTCATGTGTTCGGACTTTCCGAACATACACCGGTAGCTGTTTTGTGCTCACAGGGGCAAAATGACGTCTGCCTTCCCTGTGTTTGTCCCGGTGCCCCGAGGGCCTCATGTTCATTGTTGTATAGAACGCAGACTTGAGCAAAGCCTGACATTTGCTGAACTGCGAAGGGGCCACAGAGGTGAAGTGACTGGACTGTAGCAAAGAGTGAGATAACGGTGAAGAGGAGGACTCGACTGCATTACTAATGAGGGCTCTTTGACCCCGTGTACCTGCTCCACCAAAGCTGAAACACATTCCTCCTGGAGTTTGGAGTGTAATTTCAGATTTTTGTCTGGCGGTAAGTGCAGACTTTGTCACAATGACAAATTCATTGTTTGCAAGCTGGAGTTTTCTTTGAGTCGGAACGTTAGATTTCCCAGCGGAGTAGACAATATTAAGGACTTTGCAGAAATTCTGACGCGTTATCTATTTTTCACACTCCCTCCTTCCTTTACAGACATCAGTAACCAAGAAAATGCCCACATTATTCAGAATTTACTGTTTTCTATTCTATCTGTCTGTGTTTAGTTGTGCTTAGAGGCACTTTCTACAATAGGGAAACCCAGGAATGCTTCTGTTGTGTAAATCCATGACCCACTAGCCTCTGTTTGTGCTGGAGAGCTACTACCGGCTCTGCCCATGGCTCAGCGTATTCAGAGTGTTGGACCTATGTTTATACCTTTACATGTGAATAGAAGTGTGTGTGTGTGTGTGTGTGTCTGCTGCATGTTTGGGCACGGTGCCGTCCCACCTCACCCTTCTGACGCTAAGCAGCTTTTGCTTGATCACCATCTGCTCAACCAGTCTGTGTTTGTGCACCGAGGATGCCTCACACTCCTCACCCATTCGGGCGTATGCACGCACGCACACACACATGCACAGTTGAGTGATGCTGCTTGTGTTCATCCCCAGTCAGTCTGCCTTAGCCAGGGGTGGTGTTTTGTTTAGCTGTGAAGTGGATGCACTCACATTATCACTACGGTTGTGCTGAGTCTAATTTGCTGTGGGATGGGTAATTCACAGAAGGCTGCAGGTAGTGTCGGAGTTTGCGGTGCGTTTATGTTTATTGGATAGTTGCCGTGTCTCTGAGCAAGTTAAAATCTGCTCAGCTGGTGAACCCAGCAAGTGCAGTGTTTTTCAGTTCACCCATAGGACACAGACAGATGTGAAAATCCACAGTAGCGTACAACAGAGCAACACACTGTTTCTTAGCTGTAATTGATTTTCTTGTTTTTTATTTATTTAATTTTTTTACCCTTTATAAAGTTTTGGGCTGTGAGATGAACTGGTGACATGTCGAAGGTGTACCCCACCCTCAGCTGTTGGTAGCTGGTGCAGGCTTCAGCACCTCCACAATGCTCCTGAAGATTAAGCAGTTCAGAAAATGAATGAATTAATAATTCATGTTTTGCTTTTCTGGCCGCGACATAAAACATCATCAAAATTTCAAGCCCCAAAATGGCCAGATTAATGTTAAACATTTAAAGGGGTCATATTTACCTAAACCCACTTTTATTAGTCTTTGGTTGGTTTATTTGTGTATTTGGACCATAATAGATAAAAAAAAAAGTTTGAATTTGAACCCTCCAAGTGCTGTAAAGTTATATTTATATTCATTTTGGCTAAAATGGAATGGATTTCTACAGCCCATTACAAGTCCTTCTTCATTTGTTACATTTTATAACTAGTTACATCACAACATTTGCACATATAAGATCAAGACTTCTGATGAACATTTTTCTGAGGCCGACATAATAGTTCACCAGCAGTAGCGGTCGTAGTAAAAACTTAAAATATGTCCAAACTTTAATATTAATATATACATTCATTGGTTAAACAGAGGTTGTTTGATAGAGCAGCACAGCCAACAACCTGGAGAGGGTGGGGCATGAAGGGGTTAATTTGCATTTAAAGGGCCAGCACTCAAAACCACCTTTCTGGTGTCATTACTTATAAATAGGATTAAAATGGACCTTGGAGTTGAATTAATGAAGAATTCAAACCCAAGCAGAGCATTTACAGTTTATGTAGAAGGCAGGGAAATGTTTTAAAATGTAAAATTCCATTAAAAAAAAAAAAAAAAAAAAAAAAAAAAAGCAAATATCACTCCTTTAAGCGTGTATGTTTTTTTTTATGCTTTAGGTCGGACTCTGTGGAGGTGTTAAACTTTTCAAGCACCTCTGTACATTTGCACACTTAATGAAATTATTGGAGATGGCAGCAATATTTCCGACTTAAAAAAGAAACAATAGAAGTCTGAAGGACAGAATGTGAATCCACTTGAGACAAATTTGTGATGTGTGATATTGGGCTGTAAATAAACCTTGACTCATGTAAACCTTTGGTGTCATATATTCATCAGATGTACTGTATGTGTAGACAAAGCAAGGTCAAAAACTTCCATATGCTTGATCAGATTAATAAGTGATAAGTCAAATCAAATCTGTATTTATATAGCACCACATCACCACAAACATTATCTCATGACATAGCATTTAGAGCCGATCTAAACTAAACTCTTAAACCATTGGATTGTAGGGATTTTTTTTTTTTTTTTAGGTATAAGGGCTGTTCTTAAACTTTCAAGGCCATAATTCTTATTATTATTTTCATCTTATTGCACTTATTTGAGCTAATCATTTTTAGCAGATATTCATGTGTAGTTACGTTACAGACAACATCTGAAAACCCACATCCTGCTTCATCGTGTTGTACCTATATCATCTGGAGAAGCATAACCTTACTTTTCATATCACTGTCAGTGTCTTTGTATTTTCCAGTAATAAGCTTTATATATTCAGGGCATTTCTGTCAAATCTGTCCTCCTACAGTAATATATATATATATATATATATATATATATATATTTTTTTTTTTTTTAACACAAAAATAAAATCAAAAACAAAACAACATTTAATTTCT
>JAPSES010117723.1:0-16904 GCA_029822895.1 Maxillicosta whitleyi | reverse complement strand
CAAAAAGAAAACAATTCATTCCCCGCCCACACACACACTCACTCTCCACTGCGACTGCAAATATAATTTGTCTAGAAATTTGTTATAATTGTTAAAAGTACACATCTGCATTACATTGTATCATTAATAACATTAAAGAAAGTACAAAAAAGAAATGTAGTTCAACTTAGCAGCAAAGAATAACTTTATTCACATTATTTTTAGTCTGTAACAGAAAAGATTTTAACTGCATCAATTTGCCTGAAATTCACGGCACTTCATATAAAAAACCTTTTACACTATAGAGCTCATAGTACCAGCGTACACTCGGACAATGAGCGACACTGCCAACTACTGTAGTGGACGTGTAATTACACTTTATTGTATAACGGGTCACACGCTCATATCATCCTGATAGTTTAGGCCTAAAATATCAGGATGCATATCGCGTTGAATACCATGTACCGGGATGCACATATATCGCAATACATTTCGTGACCCCTGTATTGGGATATGTATCGTATCACGAGTTTTGTTTCTTTTTTTTAGTTATGTTTTTATTTATTTAACCAGGAAAAAATCCCATTGAGATTAAGAACCACTTTTACTAGGAAGTCTTGACCAAGATGAGCAGCAGCAAATACAAGACATAATATTAGGCCAATAAAACACTTAAAACGGACACTTTCAACAACAAACGGTCAGTGAAAATAACATTTACAAGCAGATTATGAAAAACAAGTGGAAGTTATGGAGTTGATGTCAACATTTAAAAGCGCTCAAAGATATTCAGTTTCCAGTTTTTCTGTTTCTGATTCCATACATAAGGTGCAAAGTCAACAAAAGCCCTTCGACCGGTTTCTTTACGGGCGACTGGAACAGAAAGCAAATATAATGATAATTATAATATAGTGATAATTTGTACAAAGACTCATGATCAGCATCAGAAGTTCTCTTTTCTTTCAATTAATGTACAAATATGTGGTACCGCGCACAACAAACCCCGCCCCTCACACTTATTACAGCTTAAATTTTGGCATTGGTCCATCTGATCATGTCCGTGTGTGTGCTGGTGTTAGCATGTCGATTAAAAGCTCAGGAAAAACTCCCCTCCCTTCATGTATAACAGTAAATTCTAATCAAATTCAGGCAAGGAGAGCAGGTTATTTAGAATATTACTGAGCTAACTCTAGTAGTGTTACTTCAGGAGTCATCACTACTATTTTTAATACTTGCAAAACACACACTTTTCGTCTTCAAACAGACAAAAGTGGGCCCTTGAGTTATGTTTGCTTTTCATGTTCTCCTTGAACCTCTAGTCCGATTTTTAGTTGAACATTTCTAAGTTCTCAGAGCTCAGTTTTCATTGATGTACAGTTATGTGGAGTTGGATGTAAAATCCCTGTTATTTGACAAAAGTATTCACACAAAGCTGCTTCATCTACCAGCTCCATTCATGCTTGTCTGTGTTTTTGGGTAATTATCGGGGGAATTTGTCATAAATGGCGGCTGTGGCTCAGTTGGGGGAGTGGGTTGTCCAATGAAGGGTTGGACGTTCGAATCCTGATGCTGACTGTCCAAGACGAAGTGTCCTTGGTAGGACCTTTTCTAGGCTTTCTAAAGTATTTTAAGTGTTTAAGTGCAGTCTATTAACCATTTAACTCTAAGTGCAAAGTCATTCCATGACTGGGTAAACACATATAATCTAGGGGTAAAGGAAATGAAGGTAAATTTCGGTTTGGTACATTTTTGGTACATTTTTTGTACAGTGAAGGAGACCAATTTTAATTAAAAAAACAACTTTGAAGTAAAACTGCAACACAATCGGAACAATTAAGTGTCATTCTGAAGTTTTTACACTACTGTGTGGGTCTTAAATAGGGGTGTGTTCAAAATATGGATACGGGGATATATCGTCACGGACCTCTTCACGATACGTGTATCGATACGGAGGCGTCGGTATCGATATTTCACATGCCTGACTTTGCATGTTTTAAGTTTATCAAAGCCATCTTTATTTGTGCACTACAGCCAAGTTCTTAATGCAGTGTTTCACATGGGTTAGGGTTAGGAATTGTTGCTCTACAGCAAAATAAAAAAGTAACATTTAGGTATACATGTGTCTGTTGGCTTTAAAGTGTAAAAAAAAATAAAAAAAAATATCTGGATGCATATTGCGTTGAATACCATGTACCAGAATGCACATACATCGCGATACGCATCATATCGTGGCTCCTATATCGGGATATTTATCGTATTGTGAGGTTGCTGGCAATACCCAGCCCTAGTCTTAAATGCATTATGAAATTTGACGTGTTACCAGAAATATAACCAATCTTCACGTAACAACGCCGGGACACCGCTCTTGTTTTGTTGACTTGTCCGTCCCTCTATTGACGTAACTGACAGGGAATCCCAAATGCTCTGAAATCTGAGTCCTCAGGAGACAGAGGGTCTCCCAACTCTGGCTTTGTACCGGTGAAGCTGCTCTGACCTGCCATAAGACGTCTACCCTAGGATATCAATTATTATATCCTCATACTGTGTACGTTCTACGTGAAGGTTTGAGTGGAAACTTCAGACATAGGTTACATATATTTTTTCGGTACACCGCCGTGTTGTATTGAAGGCCCCGAACAGAAATGATTCAGTATAAATGAGTGCACCAATACGCTCTTAATGTAATATAAATAACACAATCCTTTTCAATGAAATGCAAATCACAGAGCATGTATTTATCTGCACCTGCACCTGGCATGTAGGATATAACTACTTTAGAATCCGTTTTTTTTTTCTAATCCTGCACTTTGGATGCTCTTTATTCAAAGAGTGTCTCTCATTGTGGTTTCATACAAAGCTCATCAACATGGAGGATGCCAGGCTGATGATGTACTGAACTGTTCAGAAGTGCTAATAGAATCTGCATAGGCTCCGGGGTTACAGTGGGTGAGTAAATTTAGCCTCGGGAGTGCTTGGCACACTCCTCTCCTCCACTCTGCTCGGTCCTTGGAGCTGCTGCCAGATTACATTATCAGCCAGGAGCTGATGTGTTTATGTGTTTATGCTTTGTCACTGATACAAAAAAGACCAGAATGGTGACATGACCTGCAGGTTTGAATGCAGATAATGAGGGCAATGTTACGTAGAGAGCATAGAATATAAAAGTGCCCTTCAATTAATAAAAAACTTTTTTGTTGACCGCACTGGCAGCGATCGGAGGCAGAGTCAGCTGGACTCTAATGTTTGTAATGAGTCTTGCACGGACACATTGCTAATACTCTCCAGGACTTAATGTTCCTCTACTTTTCAGGAAGTAAATCACACTGGTACAAACCTGAGACCGTACAAAGGAAGTAGATGGATCCTCCAGAAGTGACCATATTTGGACAAGAGCGTGGTGCTAGGGAAGAGAGAAGTGTAAACATATTATTATAATGTTAACAACTACACTACATGTACAGATTATCATTAACCCTGTAAAGTTTGAACCATTAAATCACTGACCAATTTCTTAGACATTTTTTTTAGTCGTTCAGAAGGACCAATAAAAGCTCCAGTTTTTATTCCAGTTTTAAACTCTTTTCAAAATCAGTGAAGTTCTACCTCCTGACAATCTTTCACTGTCACTGGAAAGGCCTCTGGTGAATAAATTCCTCCCCCCAGGTGGATCATCAGTCTATTGCATGTATCTAATTGTATACATCAAGTTTTTCATGAAAACAAATCACACCGATCATGTAGAGGGCTTCAATGCGTATGTATCAAATATGATACGTCTGACATTCTAGGGTTAAATGCCACCAAATAATATTAGCTCCTTGATGAATCATGAAGCTGTGTTTTATTTTTATTTAGGACCCCTTTAGTAAATGGTCTGGTGGTCCAGCTCTGTTAATCACAGGTCAGTTAGACAACATGTCTGCCATGTCGGGCTTTGATTGACAGGCACTGAAACCAAATTAATCCACTTTTTAAGGCTTCTCTTTATTGAAAATAAATAAATAAATTGCTGTCAACCCGACTGCAGTTGTGGATGATAAGTCACACTAATTATATTACTTTTAATTACTGTTTTTTTTTTCTTTTACACAATTTCTTGATTAAACTTATGGTTAATAAATTAG
Organism: Maxillicosta whitleyi; assembly: GCA_029822895.1. Classification (NCBI taxonomy): domain Eukaryota; kingdom Metazoa; phylum Chordata; class Actinopteri; order Perciformes; family Neosebastidae; genus Maxillicosta; species Maxillicosta whitleyi. The sequence goes on along the minus strand of JAPSES010117723.1, from coordinate 12,801 downwards.
AGTTAGCACTGGGTCACTCATCATGGCCCCTCCCCTTTCTGAAACTCTGCCCCTTTTGGACTGAATATGGTCACTCTCGGGTCTGACAAGCCAACACAGTGAATTAAATGTGTAAATCATGAAAAAAAAAACATGTACATACGTCAGGAAATGACTATAGAGACTGAAGCTGCTTTTTGCACCAGGTTACAAACATGTTTATTCCTGCTCGTACGGTTTTGTGTTTTAACGTGGAACTCTAAGAGGACGGGTTTGTTTTCTGCATGTCACCTTGAGCGGTTACACGTTTTGACACCTCCACCTCGGCTTGACTTTCACCCCTGGACGTTATACACATCAGTATGTTCAAACTCATCACTGTGCTGCATTTACTCTGCCATCACAAGTGGTATAGCATGTACAAATTGAGTTTTAGGGTGGATTTTCCATTTCATTAGCTCAGCAGAAATGAGAAGTCTTGTCTCTGCTAAAGATATCAGGTGGCCCCTGTGGCTGGTGCCATGTTACATTGCTGGCTATGCTGATGCGAGGCTCGGTGAGGGAGAGATTCAGGTCATGAGACAGTGCATATTTTAGCGCATTTGTTTACAGCTGTTGATTTGCAGCTCGCAGGGCGACTTTGATGTGAAACGCACGAGAATGACTGATTCTAAGACAAAGACGGATTCCTGATTCCGGTCTTTCTACCCTCCCCTCATGTGATGTTTTGATCCATGTTCCGCATTGTTTGTTTCTGTCCTGACGAGTCTTATTTTTAGTAGCCCCTTTATGAGTCAATGCAAGTTGATCCATGTTGACAGTCTGCTGTAAGGGGGGGGGGGGGGGTAGGTTGGACGTTGGAGACCGTGGGGCGGTGTGTGCATCGCAGTGTAAGTTGCGTGAGTGGTGTGTCATCAAAGATGTATGGCAGCGGTGTGAGATCTGATGTTGATGTCACCGTGTGCCTATAGAGCGCGTCTGCTGGAGCGTGAAAAATAACGTCACTGTAAACTCCCTGATAGCGCTCCGTTCAGACGCACTAACACACAGGTGCACTGGGACATTTGTGATGAGAAATCAATCCCGTCGCCTTTCCTCTGCTCCGTGCCCTAAAGAACCTCCCCTCTGACTCGCATGCATCCGCGCTCTCACACCACTGGAAATCAAAAGGAAATGTGCCTGTGAGGTGTGAGGATTTCGCAACGACTCCATCTCTTTACCCTCGTCTCCGTCTGTCAGGTGGAGGATGTGTGACATTCACAAGTGTCACTTTCTTCACATTAAGGCCGAGCGACACCGCTGCACCTCCTTCATGCCGTTTCGTCGCTCAGATCCCTGACAGCACTGTGCACATTCTGATCTTCAGTTTCAGGGGAATCCAGCCCCATCACTGTATCCTGCATCCAAAATTAATTTCTCGCCTCACTTCTCCAGGTCTGGTAACCTATGGACTTTACCTGGAAAGTCTTATTTTTCTGGAAGTAAAAAAATATTGAAATATGTCAAGTTTTATTATAATTTTTTTCACGTGAAACTGGCAGATTGTCTAGAGCTTTACTATCTGACTGTGTCCAAATCCTAAACAACACATAGTTTCCATACTTGTATTTCATTCACAATTTGAATAAATGTTAATGGAAAAAATTTGTTAGCATTAATGTTGCTAGCATAGCTTCTTATTATTCCAGGACATTTAGAGCAAAATGTGTCACTTAAGTGTGTATTTTATTATGTAGGATTTTGTAGAAATAACTGAGAGTTACTGCTGAACTCCAATGTGCAGTGAGTCAGATTTACACAGATGCTTTGGTGTTATATTGGCGTAAAAACGTTTTTGAGTCATTATGGAACGCCCACAAATTGGGCAACAGTCCAGGAAATGAATGTAAACATTGCAGTCGCGTATACAGGAAATTTTGAACTAGTGTTTCCTGCATCTGGATGTTTTATATACAGTAATAATAATAATAATAATATCCAAAATGAAACAAAATCATGGATGATGATTCTACCTGTAATTACCATTGGATGTGTTTTCCAGTTCTGTTTCAGGTGGTATTTGTAATTTTTTAAGCAAAATTTAGTACACTTAAGATGCAAAGATTTGAATGTTTAACTCGTGCCCAGTTTACACGACAATGCTCTGGAGTGAAAACAGCAAAATATTCGATCAGATGTGCTTTCTGTTTAGATGACGAGAGCGTTTTTGGATGTTAAACGCCAAAAAGTGCAACCACCTTCTATAGTTGAAATATTATGGGGCTAATATTTATTATAATATTTTTATGTATTTGAACCCTAATAGTTCATGGAGTTTCTATTTGAACCCTCCAGCTGCTGCTAAACTATCTTTATATTTATTTTAGCAAAAATCGAGTGGATTTCTACAACCTGTTTTACTTCCTGCTTAATTTGTTACATCACCACATTTGTACATTTGTCCGAGTGCGACATTATTGTCTATCAGCAGCAGTGATTGTAGTCCATACTGAAAATATGTCCAGACTTTGAGTCAATTACTTAAAATGTTCAGTTCAGGGACAGAGCAACACAGATGTCAACCTGGAGAGGGCGGGGCCTGATGTGGCTCATGTGCATTTAAAGGGCCAGCGCTCCAAACCACCTTTCTGGTGTCATTAGTCATAAATATTATTGAAGATGAAACTGTGGAGTTGAATTAATGAAGAATTCAGACCCAAACAGAACATTTACAGTTTATGTAGAGCACAGAGAAATGTTAGAAAATGCATAATTCCATTAAACAAAAAAAAAGGTAAATGTCACAGCTTTAAAAACGCTTCAGTCTCACAGGGTTGAAAATGCAAAACTGTGTTTTCATGTCGTGTAGAGTTTACATCACAGGCACGCACCCGTACACGAAAACATGTCAGATTATTTCCCTGCAATGGACCTTCAAGTTGCTCTAATCTCTGTAATTCACATCCAAGAGTTGTTTCAGCAACTGTTACCTTTTATAGAGAGAGCAGAGACCTACCGTCAACCAACGGCTGTGGATGAGGCTGGGAGGACTAGTCAGTGGACGGACAACTTTATTAATGGAGTAGTTGGTGACTGTGCACATATATCTATATATATGTCTAAAATACTAAAATATCAGGATTCATATCACGTTGAATACCATGTATCAGAATGCACATATATATCGCGATATGTATCAAATCGTGAGGCAACCCCCCCCCAGAATTCACCCATAAATCAGGTTCAGATGAAGGAGGAACAGAATGCTCGACTTTAGATGTGATCATTACAGTCTGTAATTTCCAAGTTTGGGATAATAATAAATAATTAGACTTTCCTACATTTCCTGAAGGAATTGTAACCCGTGTTACCCACTTGCCTTTTGCCGGATTGCTGGATTTGTGTCTAGGTGGAAAAGTAATAAATGTGTCCCATTCACTTCATATGTTAAATCTGTGTCAGTGTTGCTATGGACTGTACTTGGTTAATTTCCAAGTTTGAGGTAATAATAAATGATTAAATACAGGTAGTCCTCGGGTTACGACATACCGGACTTGCGTTATTTCAACTTTACGCCGGAGTCTTGTCCACCATTACTGTACATACATACTGTATACTGTACGTAAATTAAATACAGTATCTTATTTTATAATATATGTATAATACATGTATTTGGATAGTTATTTAGAGATTAATGGGGTATTTAGGGGTACTAAAGGGTTAATTCCAACTTCCGTGGAAATTCGTAAACCTGTATATCTGTGTGTGTCTGTCATAATGTATAGTCTCGCCATCTGACAAAACACTAAACATCCTAATTTATTCGCGCTAAACTCATTTAAAGAAACTCAGATCGATTTTATTTTCTGTCTTTTTCTTAACTGCAAACACTGCTGTGTTCCTGTTTTCTGTATCTTTTTTATTTCCTCTTGTCCTTTTGTCAGTACAGCACCTCTACTCACATTACATAAATGAAAGCAAAAAATAGAGAGGCTTCAGAAAGAATAAACAGTGTATTTTTTTTTTTTTTTTTTTCCGCTGTGCAGAATAAGGTGGATGGTGTTTGGATCCTGCCTTCAGTTTAGGTCAGGACGCATCATCTCATCTGCTGGATACACATTTTCACCCTGTGTGATGTATCTAACCTGACTTTATCTCAGTTTCTCTGCCTTTGTCACATATTTGGGAATGTGGACAATTTAAGGTTTGCTTTGTCAACGGAAGTCTTTACACTTTTCATTCCTGAACAAACTGTACAGTGTAAGAGTTGTGTGGAGAATTATAAAGATTACAGTTCTTACATTCTATTATTATTATTATTATTATTTTTTTTTTTTTAAAGATGACTCGAAAAGTGAAGGTTTTGATGCTTTTGTGTGGGAAGTCACTTTCACTGTGTAAACAATTACCAAGGACTGTAAGTATAAAGCTTAAAAAAACACTAGGACATTTTTGCTAGTTCGTGTTTGTTGGAAATAATAAGAAAATAAGTCGCCTATTACTAAACTGACTGGTATAGATGGACAAACACAATCAGAATTCTGAATTGACAAAAGACATTATTGCGTTACCTTTCAGCAACATTCAGTGTCATAAACTCCTCCCTGGACTTCCTTTAGAGCACTGGTTATTCATATAAATTAATAAGATTGTAACAGTGGTTGAAGTATAACTTAATTGACAGGACCATAATGTTTCCAAATATAAAATATGAGATATGCATATAAAATTTACATTATTGATGAATTTTTCCAAATATTGAAAATGTGCTTTAATTATAATAGTCCGCATTATGGTGGATTAAAACATTTAATTAATTACAGATATCATTCTAGTTACGATTGCGCACTGATAGGAAGTCATATATGGACTTTCATTTGGGTCTGTGAACATCATTCTACCCCACAGTTTGAGAAAGTCCAAGATTCAAAATGTTTATGTTCCCTATGTGAACGTAATGAAATTTTTCATAGAGGTAGTTCTGCAATAAAAAGAGAAAATATATTAAAAAAAAACACTCAATGATCTTCTATACTCAATGATATGTACATCAATATCCTCCTTACACCCAGCAATTAGCATAGGCAATTTACATTAAACATCAGAAACTGCATAATGTAACAGTTTTTTTTCCAATATATTTTGAAAAAAATACTTTATTTATAATTTTTTATGGAATGTCCTTTGCGGTGGACATCATATTTAAAGTAAAACCGTAAATCTTTTATCCCCTACAGAGGACAAAAATGTGTTGCTGTATATCAGGAGGATATGAGAGACACTAAAGAATTAGTGTATAAAGAGTATGTATAATTTATATAAAAAGAAATGTAAAATGCAGTATGGGCTTCAGCCAACTTTTATCGCTGCTACTTTGTGAATTAACGTTTGTGCTGTTTTCAAGATCCCTGCTTTTAGTTGTACTTTTACTTTAGTTTCATTATGCCCTTTTGTGTGACCGTAAACGTTCATTTCTTACATTTACTAAGAGCGGACAACATGTGCTGCTTATAAAATGAAGCTGATGTGTAGTACCACTAATGGCCACTAGAGGCTGACTCCAAATAAAGCCAGGCTTCCATAGACTTACAGAAAACATCTCTAAAATACTGTGGATCTTTTTTTCCCCCTTTTTTTTTCATCATTCTTGCCTCATTTGCTGTATTTTGGTCCTCTAATCTGTTTACTGGTGAATGTTCTCCTCTGTCAAGGTTTTAGGGCTAATAGAGGGGTTTCGTGTCTGCTGTGTTTGGCTTTGATTGACAGGTGTATTTGACAGCTCCCTCAACCTGGTTAATGAGATGTTTTGCACCACTTCTTGGTTGCAACATCATTACACTTGTAGCTCTTTTAATTATTTTTCATGCAAAGTGCGGTTCAGTATGTTTCTGCATTATTTCTGTCTGACTCAGGACTCAGTCAATAAGTCATCATTAGTTTTTCTTCTACATATTCAACTTGCTGCTGGCCATTTCTCTACAGCTCAACAACAGGCTCATAGAGTTGCCCCTGGTATTCACATTCTTTACCATTAAGATGCATTATCTCACCGTTTATGTTAAGAATTCCTCAGATACCATAAAATGCAGTGTACCACTTAGCAGTAGCGGAGAATCTAGTGCTAAAGTCTGGTTCAAAGTACAGGTAGTCCTCAGATTACGAACTAGTTCTGTTCGTAAGGTGTCAGAATTAACCTGAATTTCCGCTTAAGTCAGAATTAACCCTTTAGTACCCCTAAATACCCCCTAAATCTCTAAATAACTATCCAAATGTGATGTTCGTGGGGCCCTGTAGTGGTCAGAATAAGTTCCAGTTCCGTGTATTTGTGCTTTCCGTGTTCCCGTAGTCAGTTCAGACAGAAGCAGCTAACAGTTTCCTCATTGTGTTTGTTTGGCCAAGAAAACATTTCCCTGTAAGTATTTTATCTTCAGTTTACGAATCAATAGTAAAAACATTTCTGATGTGAGCTGGTTGCTGGATAAAGACATTAGACATTCTATAAATGCTAATCGTTAGCGTATCTATGGATTTTCCCATTTAAGTTAGCAGTTAGTTAACAGACAGCAATGCTTATTATTGCAACATTTTGATAAAACATTAATAACAGAGTGTCTTTCTCAACAGAGACTAGCAAAAAAGTTCAGAAGCAAAGCTATTGATTTCTTTACTAAACTGTGACACGCTGGTCTGACCAACCAGTGTTGGGTAAGTTACTGTAAAAATGGAATTCGTTAGTTACAAGTTACCAAAATAGGAAGTACACTCATGTGACTATAGACATATAAAGAGATGTATTAAAGTTATGACAGTTCACTGGCATTGGTCTGCCGGGCAGCGGATCCATTCTCAACATGGCGGACGTGTTTCCACACTCCGTTGCTAAGGCCCCGCCCACCCGTGCGGCATCTATCTCTATAAATGTCTCTGCATGTGACAGTGAAAGCGCTACAATTCAAACAAACAGACACGGATACTATCAAACCAGCAACGTGACTGTACACATCCATCAGCAGCACAAACTGAAACTGCAGCTCAGTGAATGGAAACAGCAGCTTACCGGTGGACTGGAGCCTCTGACCACACATGACGAAACTAGTGCTCGCACACGCTCTCGTTCCTGTCTGCTGGGTGCTTGTTTTGTTGTTTTTCCTGCTCCTGCCACTTCCGCCCGCCCATTTCACTGCCGCGCTTGCGAGCAGCGCCCCCTGGCGGACCGCCAAGGAATTACTCAAAAAACAATGAAAATTGAAAGAGCCGTTTATAGCGGCTGTATGTTAAATAAAACTATCGATTCTTGGCGGGGGCATATCGATAATCTATCGGGAGACAAAATATCGCGATATATCGCCATATCGAGATATTGCACACTCTTAGTACTTACAGTATACAGTACGTTTGTACGGTAATAGCGGACGAGACTCCGGCGTCGTAAAGTCGAAATAACATAAGTCGGGTACGTGGTAACTCCCTGTAGTTCAAACACCTGCAGTAACATTCACCAGTGGAGCTCAGAGTGTCGCACTGCTCTGCATCACACTGTCAATACATGCTCTGTCTATTACAGGTACGTTTGTGATTATTAAAGCAGTTTGTGCAAATGCAACATGGTGAAACCAGCCTGTCACATTGCGTTACTCTGCTGTTTGGTGTGTGAGACGCGGGGGGACAACTGTAGCTTCAAAGTGAAATTAATGCAAAGAAGTAGCTTTTACAACGTGAATCCAATAAGAAAATAATAGGTTTCCATTCAAAACATTCTGGTATTATTCACTTCTTTTGGAGATGATGGTGTACTGGTGGTCTTTTAACCCCCAAAGGCACCTGCTGACCTAAAACCTATAACAAGTGGTACCAGGTATGATAAGCCCCGCCCCTCACATGTATTGTAGCATTTTTTTTGCAACACTCCAACTGATGTCATCATGTCTATGTGTCAGTTGCCTCGATTTATGAGCCGAGTTTAAAGTAAACTGAACAGATGTGAAATTTGAAGTAAAAAGATGATAAAAGACTTAAAAACTTTAAACTTTGACCTACTTTCCCCCAAATGTAACCACATCTATTCTGGGTCAGTGGCGAATTATAACCCCAGTTTGGTATGAATTCAACCAATAGTTTTGCTGTTAGAGTAGAAAGAACAGAAGGAACAAAGAAAGAAAGAAGGGAAGGAAACAACAAAGAAAGGAAAGAAAAAAGGGAAAACAGACGGGAAAGAAACGAAGGAAGGAAGAATGAAGGGAAGGAAAGGAATAATTAAAGGAAGGAAGTAAGACATTTTTAAAGGAAGAGGAAAAGAAATGAAGGGGAAAAAAAGAGAAAGGAAGGAAGGAAAACGGACAGGAAGGGAAAGAAACAAGAAAGATCGGAAGAAAAATGGGACAAAAAGAAAAAGGGAAAAACAGACAGGAAAGGAAGAATTAAAGGAAGAAAGGAAGGGAAAGAAACATGAAAGGAATGAAAAAAGAAAGGAAAATGAAAGGGAGGAAGGAAAAAGAGGGAAAAAAGACAGGAAAAAACAGACAGGGAAGAAGATTTAAAGGAAGAAAGGAAGGAAAAGATAGAGAATGGAAAAAGACAGACTCTCCCTCAGCAGGATTCACAAACACAGGTGAATAAAGGATGCAATAAATCACCATCAGATCTGTCTTTTTTTTTTTTTTTTTTTTTTTTTTGGTTTTCAAACAACACATTCTCCGTTGCTCGCCCCGACATCAGATAGTGTCAAAACTCATTTCAGACAACAGACAACCAGGCAGATTCACAGATTAAATTCTTAATTCTTTCTCTGCACCTACACCTTAACCAACTTCAGGTTATGTCAAAAGCTGATAAAATCCACATTCATCCCCTCCTCGTGGTCGCACCTGTTCAGTGTTGGAACCAAAGTTTCCTGCTCACTAGACTGTGTCCAATTACACCATTGTTTTACATGTAGTCAGTTCTGTCATAAAAAAAAGAAAAAATTAAGCCGCTGCAGATCATCTAACTGAATAAATCAATAGAATAAAACGTCATACTGTATGCCCCGTCGACTCATTAAAGTTATTTTACTGACACGTAGCTGAAAACCAGATGTAGTTCCTAATACTGCCTTTAAATTTGACTTTTTGGTGAGTTTTATTTCAGGAACTCGGGAAGATTTAATTTAAAAATAACCATAAAATGTGTTCTAAAAAAGTAAACCTCAATTAAAATACTGTATACATATATTAGTGAATATTACTGGTTAAGTAGTGACTGTGTAGCTTAGTGGTTTACACCACTGCCTTTGGGCCCTTTACGCTATACACACCTATACTGTAGCCACAAGGGGGCAGTGTCTCAAGCCCAGATGAATACAGAGGGTTGTGTCAGGAAGGGCATCCGATGTAAAAACTTGTCAAATCAACATGCGAATGTGGTTTTCTGTAGCGACCCCTGAAGGGAAAAGTCTAGAGAAACTGACTATTGAATATTACTGGTTAGCTGAGATTAAAAGGTATCTACACGTGACGTCTTCGTACATCAACGATCCAATAAAAACAAAACGCCACGCCCACAGTAGACATTGCATGCATACAAGTTGGGGTGCCGTAAAGGGGGGATAAATATTTTAGCTAATGTGGCTTTTTCTTCATCTCCTTCCCCAAAGCATTACAGCAAACCCCCGCCATACGACCTTACTCCGTTCCGGAGTTGGGATCGTAAGGTGAAATCGTCATGTCGGGCAATAGAAACCTATGGTAATTAGCTAATGCGTACGAAACCCCAGGTACCCTCCAGCTTCGTTTCCATAGTAACCATCTTCTTACTTCTCCCTTTAACATCACTAGCAATCTTGGTACCCATGGCAACGAGATCAAGTCTTTACGAAACACATGCGAGATTCTGAACTGAGCGAGCGATAAACAAAGAGAGAGAGAGAGAGGAAGCATCGATTTCGACCAATAGTATATCGGCATCTTGGTGATGCCGTGACGCTGACCAATAGCAGACCAGCATCTTAGTATGAGCGTGGTGTGAGTGTCATACGCACGCACACCAACCGCCAAGTCTGAATTTTGTAATTATTTGCCCGCGCGAGAGAAATTGCTGTTGATGCCGTAACGAGGGGACGAAAAAACTGCGTATCCCACATCGTAACGTGAAAAAAAGCTGGGGACGTCCACTGTATATATATAAAACTACCAGGTATCCTTGTATTTTTGCTGCCTGTCTTTTATTTACACACATATGTTTTTTTTTATACTTGTGACATAAAAACTGTCGTCTGTCACCAGATTTGACCGTTAATGATATACCACCTGTTTTTGTATGAGGAAACATATTAAGACTGCCGTGTAGTAAGAAAATGAAAAAGTTCAATAAAAACTACCAGGTATTTTACATATTTGAGTTTAATGTTCCAATTACGGGCGGTTTATTTATAAGGACGCCTCACTGGGAGTTAAAACGCCCGAGGATTCAATACAGGAATCCTCACGGTTGAGCAGAATATGCATCCCCGCAGTCGTACATTTACGGTTCCTTTTTTTTTAGTTTGTTAAACAGAACTCGTTTATAAGTGCGGGCACTTTTGTTGGAAATGCAAAGCAGCCTCTTTGATGGTTCTGTGAAAGCTACGAGTCCGTGGTTCATTAAAGGAGGCGAGTGCGCGTACGGCGGTCAATATCCGCCCTGTCATTTCATACACATGAACACACACACGCGCCCGCAGGAGACTCATAATGGACTGAACCTCCACCATTGAGACTAAGTGTAGCGGTTTGTGGGTCAAACACGTGAAATGGGAAAGACTCATGCAGGCAGACGCGGGAAAAATGCAAGCTGCTAATTTATCCACTTATGCATGCACTTGTCTCATTCCATATAAACCCTGAGTGTGTAAAGAGCTATGGATTTGTGTGTGTTTTTGGGCTTCTGTGTGCATTCGTGCACCGTATATAGGCATTTTCCTACTGTTTACCTGCATGTCGTTACTTGCAGAGAACAGTTCCTTATTGCAGAGTGTTGCACGAACAGCATATTTATATTTCACACTCCAAGTGTCCAACATGGAATCTAACACTTAGTGAAGTTGCCACTGTCACTCATGTCTGCTAAATCCCACAGTGCATTTCCCTATGGCTGCATTATGACACCGCGGGGAGGCTTTCTGTGCTTCTGCCCCACAGCTAAATTCCTCCGGCTTGGCTTAGAGAAGAGCATTGCAGGCAGTAAGCCTCATGAAGTTGTCATCTGAGGGTGGGGGGGGGGCAGAAAGAAAATGTGTGACACTTTTGGAGTCGAGTTGTTTCTTAAAAGTAGTATTTCTCGTGCAGTGAATGAAAACCCAAAGGCCATAATAAAATAAATATGGATCACCCAGTTAGTTTTATGCAGTCCATGACAAATTATACTAAGAATTCAGGAAACTTGTAGCTGGAGGGGGGGGTGGAATCAATAGCATTAGCATTTTTATTTGACTGAAAAGTCTTCTTTCTATAAACTATATTTCAATATTTATTTGTTAGATTTTTATTGCTGATTGAAAATTGATTGCAGATTCAAACGTTCAATGAAAATGTGATTTCTCGCACAGTGGGAAGCTGCTTTATTCTAAATAACATTTCAGTTTGGAAGGTTTTATACTTTTCTAGTGTCAACTCATTTTTCTCATCAGTGTGTGTAAAACTATATTTAACAGACCCTGAGTCACATTTGTCCTTCAACATCAACTTACAGACGACAACGCGACATCAATCTGTCACTTTTCAATCAAAAGTCAAAGCCAGACAAGTGCACGTCTAAATAAAAAAGTCCAATATCGGGTACGAAACATTAAAGATTTTTTTTTTTTTTTCCACCGTACAAACTGTAATAACCTCCCTCTGGGACACAAACCACCATTTGTGAATCTTGACACAATTCTATTTAAATCTGTTAGTTTCTGTTTCTGTAAAAATAAAATAGTAATAGTGACTCATACATGAGTCATGCATCAGTAGTAGCTTAATTTTAGATTGAATCTATAATGATGAAGGTAGAGGAGTATAGATATTAAGGTGAAAATAACACAATACAGGTATTCCTCTGGTTATGAACGAGTTCCGTTCCTACGCTGTCGACATTACCTGAATTTGTGTAAGTCAGAATTAACCCTTTAGTACCCCTAAATACCCCCTAAATCTCTAAACAACTATCCAAATACATGTATTATACATCATATTGTGACGGCCTGGCTCAAAGACCGCAACCAAAAAGGAAAGTAGCGAGTGGGGTCCGTGGAAAAAATATAGGTTTTATTTTAGTGCAAGTTGAAATGAGTTCTAATCTTCCATAAAACAGCATAAACAAACATAAACAAAATGTGTACGCGCAGCCACTTGGACCGAGTGCAGGCGTAGGTCTGGCAGGAGTGAGAGAGGGTGAGCGAGAGCAAGAGAGCCATGACAACAACGAGGAGGATGAGCACGACACCGGGCCCAGGAGCAGCGCATCTGCTAATGATGCGATAACCTCCCCTTGAGCAGAGACGGAAAAGAGACCAACGCACCTCTACTGGTGTGGAGGCATCATCACAATATTAATAAAATAAAGTCAAAAATAACATACTATACTTACTGTACGGACGAGATTTCGGCATCGCAAAGTTGAAATAACGTAAGTCGGGTACGTCTGTATTGTCGAAGCTATATTTGCAGGTGAACATGTGACTTCTTGGTATTAAATGAAGCTGGACTCCACCGTCGTTCACACCTTGAACAAAAACACCTGCTTTTATATAAAAATAGAAAAAGGCACAACATGAACTGAAAACAAAGCACATTTTCACATCTGAGTATGTTTTTGCAGTTGGTATTGATCTGCCCCGTCTGTTTACCT
>JAPSES010117716.1:0-16904 GCA_029822895.1 Maxillicosta whitleyi | reverse complement strand
GGGGGGGGTTTAAAAAAAGATATGATATGATAAGACAATATGTTAGAAGATAAGATAAGATAAGATATTTGTCCCAGCATGGGGAAATTTCAGTTAACAGCAGCAACAAACAACAGCTGCAGAAAAAAAATAAATAAATAAAAAAAATATAGAGAAAAATAAGAAATTTGGTATTTATATAATAATTTGAATTAAATGTTATTTACACATTTACATTATCATGATGGCACATGTACATGGTGTGATGGGGGGGGGGTTACTGTAGACTGCGCTATAGTCTGGTGTCTGTGGGAGGAATGACCTGTCCTTCAATAACTCCTTGTTGTACAGGGGATGTAAGTTCCTCTACAGGGGGGTTCAGGGGGTGTGGGAGGGGTTACCCATGAGGGATGGACCTCCTCCAGTGAGTCCAGTTTCATCAAAGATTCCATCCACTTGTGAAGATGCAAAAACAGGTAAACAAAAATACAGAAGACAAGGTGAAAAGTCTTGAATAAAAAAAGAGCAAAAAGATTCAGATGCGGAGGTCCTGTGAAGGGTTGCAAAATTCCAGGAATTTTCAAAGTTGGAAACTTTCCATGGGAATTAACAGGAATTTATGGGAATAAAAAAGAACTTTACAAAATTGAAGGTCAGCCCTCAAAAGGGAACTTACTGTAAATATAGTTGGGGAACATGTATTGTAGTATAATCTTGGCTAAAACAACCGGTCCACTCCTCAGTCACATGCACACAGCACTGCTTACTACAGGACTATTAAGGCCACGCACCCTGCATGCGCTGCGCACACGCCTCCATCACATTCACAGATGATGGTTTAAACCCTGGAGGCCAGAGTTTGGACCCAAAGCGCAAGACTGTTGAAGCCTGTGGATTTGGACACTAAATATTCAATAACAGGTAAAATTACAATAATTATAATTACAATAATTATTATAATTACATACATAATTACAATTACTCTAACCCTAACCCTAATTCTAACTAACCCTAACCCTAGCAGACCAGTGATGCTAATGTCACATGACCACCTGGGAGCAGCTGTGTCTGTCTTCTGTCCAACACACACTGGTGTTCACTTCCAAGAGATAATCCTAAACTCTATATGCAGCACCAGGGTCCCAGACCCTCAGAGTAAACCATCAGAGCAGGTCGGACCCAGCCCAGACCATGGGCACATTTAAAGCAGATGACAGTGATCCGGGTTCACAGACCACAGTTCAAAGGAAGGCAAATGTAAGTGTACAGAACCATTCATACACAGGACATTTCACAGAGCGTTACAAAAATGGAAAAGAGACAGGTTAAAAACACACAATTATAATTAAAACATAATCAATAAAACATAAACAATAATCAGTAGAGTGAATGAGCAGCGGTCAGATAGAAGCCTTTCAGGTCTAAACAGTTGAACAGCTGTTTTCAGTCTGGGCTTAAACACTGTCACAGTTCAGGTCTGTCTCCCATCATCAGGACGACTGTTCCACACTTTAGCTGCACGGAACCGGAACGTAGCTTCACCATGTTTAGTCCTGACTCTGGACACCAGCAGGAGACCACCCTGTCCCAGATGTCCTTTGGTTCTAGACTATGGACAGACTTCGACAGCGGTCTGTTCTCTGAGCACAGACTAATATGGTGGTACTTCCTGGTTCTAGTCAGGCCCCAGTAGCACCGTTCTGGATGTTCAGCAGTGGTCTTAAAGCTGGTTTAGAGTCCAGTCAGAAGGCCGTTACAGTATCTAACCTGTCACAGATAAATGCATGGATAAGTGTGTGTAAGTCTGGTTCAGACAGTAAACCTTTGATTCTGCTGATGTTTTTAAGACGGTAAAAGGATGATGATGATGTAATTGATTTAATGTGGCTGTTAAAGTTTAGCTCTGAGTTCAGAGTCCAACGGTGACACTCAAATGGCTCCGACTCTACATGAAAATATCTGTCACATATAAGTTCATGGTTTCAAAGGAACGAGTGGACAAACACAGATAGAACCATAAGTTCACAGGTTCTCCCCGGAGAATCCAAAATGACAGACACTGTTCAGATCCACACAGAACCAGCCTACATGTGGACCAGCAGAGACCCAGGCCACTGGGATTTAGATTTATTTAGTCCTTTTTATGTTGTCTGTGGTACATATATGCATATATGTTCTTTTTGACTGACGGCAATGATGGAAAATAATGCTTTTTTTTAATCAGTTATTATTTTATTCTATTAATTCCTATTTTACTGATGCACATCTATCTATCTATCTATCTATCTATCTATCTATCTATCTATCTATCTATCTATCTATCTATCTATCTTCATTGATTGATTAGCTGTTTCCTGTTTTATTTATTACTATAATTATTCAACCTTTTGTTAAACAGTGGACTAACTCTACTATAATCAGTCCAATAATAGTGCCATGGTCATTTGGAACCATGTATTTCTGACGTCTCATTGGCTCATCGTTGCCTGATGTCCCAGTTGAGTCCACTCGTCCATGAGTGAGTGTGTGCACGTTTTAAAGCAGCGGTGTGGAAAACCCGCTGACCCTTTGGTTTCCAGCCTCCAGCCAACAGCGCTCTGGAGCCTCAAACCCCCACAAACCTCCCGACTTCAGGCTTTAACAAAGAGCCAGGATGACGGCAGGAACTGGAGCATGCTCAGAAACAACGCCCCGGTCCCGACCTCCCAGACCGCCCACAGTCTCCTCCTACTTCCTGCTCTTCAAGCGGTTCCTCAGCTCCTGTTTTCATCCCTGTGCACTGCCGTTGCTCCCGCAACATGAATGAGAAGCATTATTCTCTAAAGACGCTAATTATCGACTTAGTGCAACGTGCAGGCACCAGCTTCAGTCGCCTGTGCACTCGTTTTCATGTCCACATCACAAATGAAAACTGCCCATTTGGTGATACATTTATAGATTGTATACAGATAATAATAATATAATAAAAAAGTATAGCAACAGCATTGGTCTGTATTTAACACTATCACTCACTCTCTGGAGTTCAATGACTATTTATATTTATGTGTTTTAAGCTCTAGTGGTTAAGTCATGATTCATTTAATCTGATATGAGAAGAACTGAAGAACTGAGTAAAACCTTCACAGGTGATTGATCCACATTAGTTTGTTAAAGTTGAACCGTCTTATAAATAACATAAATATCACACCAAAACAAACACAGAGATAAAAGTAAATATGACAAGGACAGAAGGAAAAGAAAAGAGAACAAATACTTCATTGGATTCCACATTTTACAGGCAGTCAGACCACACAGAGAATCCCCGACAGATCAGATTCAAACCATCATCATGGAGTTCAAAGGGAACAGGTCCCTCTGAGAACAGACTCTGAAACAAGCCACTTGGATTCATGTGGATTTGGATATTTGTCAAACTTCGGCAAACTTAAATTAGTCCACCAGGACAACCAGATCCAACAACTGGTCCATCAGTCTGACCACCAAGTCCACCAGACCTACCACAGGTCCATCAGAGTAATCATTAAGACCACCAGACCCAACAACAGGTCCACCAGACCAAATGCCTAGACCACCAGACCAACCACAGGTCCATCAGACCAACCATCAAGACCACCAGACCCAACAACAAGTCCACCAGACCAACCACAGGTCCAGCAGATCCAACAACAGGTGCGCCAGACCAACTATCAAGACCACCAGACCAACCACAGGTCCATCAGACCAAACACCAAGACCACCAGACCCACCACATTGTAAATAGAGCCACTCAAAGTGGTTTTTAGCAGAAGAAGCTCTTTAAGGGACTTAAAACACTCGACTCAATACAAATTTCTGAAGGAAGACTTGGAAGTGTCAGCCTTACTAAATTAACCGTAATCTCTTATACTAGTTATGATTAAAAGTCCTTGAGTACATTCTGATAAATAAATGATTGATAATAACAGCCCACATAACATCTCACCAAATGGCAGTGCATCTTTTTCCTGGGACACCAACATGTACCGTATGTGTTAACGTGTCTCACAGGGACATTTCATATGTGCAGAGTTCAGCCTGGATACATTCTACGGTGTCACCGCTGCAAAAAAAAAAAGACTCACAGACTTTGAAGTAACATGTTGTGTTCAGTGTTTTCCCAGTTGTTTCCCACCAACGTGGATACTGCTTTAGGCATCATAACCAACCTCCTCCCTCCCCTCTCTGCCTACACTGCTGAACCAAACCATCCACAGAGAAATGAACAGAACCATTGTAGAACCAAGTGCAGAATGTAGTGGCAGTTTTACACCCGCAGAACCAGACCGGTACATACACCTAATATAGAACCGGTCGACGTGTTCACTACCAAAGTTAGACTGTTCAGGAATCAAATATTTGGTTCCAGACAGGCACCAAGTACAACTTGTTTTTTCTTAGTGAGCCTTGATGACAGGAGCGGATGTCAGCGAGTCGAAACAGAAAAATAAATGAACCAACAAAATGTGAGTGTGGAAAATGGACAGCAAACCCAGTTCTGTGTTGTATTAAATCAGAACTGTCTGTGGACACTTTAGGGTACATTCACTTGTAGACATGTGGTTTTTCTCCTACAATCTATCCCATCATGCATCAGTCCTACTACATCTACAGTGAGTGTCAAGGAACAAAACAGTAGAAATATGTCCCTTATCTCCCTTTTGTTTTCTGTTTGATGGCTTTGCAACACCTCTGCCAATGATGCGTCATGAACAATGCTGCACAATTATTTATTCCTAGTGTCTTTTTGTTAAAGTTGATGCTGAGAATCAATACAAAATGGTTCTCAAATGAAGGAACTAGTTCAAGAGAACTTGAACCCGGTGATTGGTAAGGTGTAATTGGTCAATTTATTTCCACAAAACTCACCACAAGTCACAATTTAAAGGGTTATTTTGCAACATTTTTTGTCTGGGGGAGCATGCCCCCCCCCCAAGTGTTGCTGGATTATGACACAGCACCGCTGCTACAAACATTTCTAGGGGAAAAGCTGTATGTGCCTATTATTGGATGCATAATATTCACTAATGCCTGATGACAATCTCATAATTACAGTTTGGTTCCAAATCTCACACTCAAAATTTAATCTGCATCTGCACTTTTGGCAGCACAAGACGAGGCCATAAAAGCACCAATTACAGACCATTGACTTCAGTTTACGTTGACAGGGATATTACAAGATGATTTATGATGTTCAATCGCACTAATATTTAATCCCATTTCCTGTGAAAACATCTTGATTTTGTTTCAGTGGAGTTTTGAAAAGATTTGGGAGGTTACGAACCTACACGTCGGGATAATGCAAAAGGGGATGATTCTGCGATCACAGCCAAGACAAAAAAAACAAACAATGGAAGAAAGACCATTAATGGTTCATTGTAAAATAGATCAATAAAGACCCAGTGGTTCCCCTTAACCCATGAAGACCCAGTGGTCATGGGGTTGTTTCTGGGGTTGTTTGTAGGGGTCTTTTCTGGGTTGTGTTTTCCAGATTACTGTTTTGCACCTGCAGGGACCTCATGTTCTTTCCTTGTCGCTGCCACAGATGTCAGAGCTTATTTTTTATCCCTTTTTCTTTGCACTAATATGTTATTTGTGACACTTTTTTTATGGTTTCCCGGTAGGTCGCATGTACCACAGACCGCTCACACCCATCAGAAGGTCAAGAGGGTCAAGCAGGACTGGAGGGTTTATGTCTGGATTGGATCTAATAACATGTCTGTGCTTGTGCTTCCCTGAACATCTGCATTTCCAAAAACTTCACTTGTAAGGCGCTCCAACATACGACACAGAGAAAGGGGTTGGTCTAAAGGAGCTGCTGCCAGACCGATACCTGCTGTACACGGGCTGAGTTTCCTGTGGTCACACACACACACACACACACACACACACACACACACACACACACACACCCTCTCATTAGTGCCCTCTTTCTGGAAGTGCCCTGATCCTCGTCATTGACCCTTTCCCTCTTGTGTTTGACAGTGCAAACAAACTCAGTTGTGGTTCTATGATCGACATTTTCTGGGACCAGTGAGCTGTGCAACCATGTGCGAGGTTAATTGTTGAAAAGCACAGCCCCCCAAAAAAATGGTGCACAGCTTTCTCAAAGCTAATACGTTGTCACGGAAACCATGTGGAAATGCAAACCCTTGGACTATTACAGTGTCCCTCAGTGGGGGCATGTAAGTGCAAATTTGTTTTCAACTGGGAATACCATACACCCCTAAACACCCCTCCATCTGAAATTTTCCAGGGAAGGGGGGTAGCAGGAGACCCATTCTGAAGTAGGCACCATGTCTGTTCTTTTACACCCAGTAGAGTGTTACACGTGGTGTTTTTTTTTCTACACACCCTGTTCCCCCATTTCTACCTAATACAATATGCGGGACACAAAGTTAAACAACATGCATGAACTCCTTCCTGTTCAGGGACACTGCATGCACTGTGCTTCCCAAACTGAAGCCGTACTGAGCCCACCTCCTCTGGGACCACAACAATAATTATATAGAGGTCTTTTTCCCCCATGCAACAATGCACACCCGTACGCGGTCTTCTCAGCGTGAACGTGTATCTTTATGACCAACAGCATTAGATCTCAGAATCTCTAGGAAACCTTTTCCAGCATCTATGAGCGTTCCCTAGGAGTAAATAGAATAAAACCTACAGTACATAACTACACTAGGGTCATTCTGTTCTAAATATGCTGCCCGTGTGCACCAGAACACTTGCTGTTGTTAGCTTTGCACAGAGTAACTACGACACATTTAGAACCAATTAGTGTAGAGCAGTTCCACCACTAAGAACACATTTGTGGCCCTGTCAGTGCAGGGCTGTTCTAATGACGCTCACAGACATTCATATTTAAAGCTGGAGTCAATGCTTTGGCTCCGTTTTCCTTTTAACATGAGGCTTATCTCCAAATTACCCAGGACTTGGCATCGGCTGTGGAAGCAGACGGCTTTGGTTCTGTTCAAACACTGCATTCACCATTTCAACTAGAGCCCAGGTCTGACGGGGACTGCATCTGTTTTCAGCCATAGGGTCATATTTACTAAAGTATTAATAACCATTTAACCCAGACTAGACTCAGACTGGACCCAGTTGGATGCACACTGGACCCAGACTGGACCTAGACTGGACCCAGTTAGACATCTGACTGGTTCCTGTTTGTCTGTTCTTTTACGGCTGCCATCAGAGACATTAATCCAGATGCATGCTGGTCCTCTCCACTTTCATAAGTACCCTGACAGCCACCGTGCTACGTTCTCTGCTTGGTTCTCACCAGAGTGTGTGTGTGTGTGTGTGTGTGTGTTCGTCACTCATCCACTTCCATTAGCTTTGCTTCCTCTGTAGCTTTAGTTCTGCACGGCTGCTTCTGTTTGGAACGGTGTGTGTGTGTGTGTGTGTGTGTGTGTGTGTGTGTGTGTGTTTTAAAGTAAATATTACCTTTTATTCAAGTCCTTTTTATTTTTGGAAAGGCCTGTTCCGGATCGTTGCGATAAACTGCATATATTTCCTGGTTGACCTTCCTGACTTTCTTTCAGCTGTTAATAAATAAAACGCTGTTTGCATGACGGTCCTTTTAATCCTGTTGTAATACTGTTATAGACTCAGGTACCAGGGGACGGGGGCTGATAAACAGGCCTCAGTGGAACACCACACACAGGCCCATGCATCTGGGTTACAATAGAATAGCCTCCATCCCATAATAAAGGCCTTCAACCCTTACACACACACGCACGCAAACACACGCACACGCACGCAAACACACACACACACTTTGGTGCCATTTCCAAAACTTTTCAGCTCTTCAACTACTCTGTTTCTTCTCTTCCTCTGCCCTGTTTCAGCTGTTTCTGCTCTGTTTCAGCTCTTCCTCTGCCCTGCTTCTACTCTTCCTCTGCTCTGTTTCTGCTCTTCCTCTGGGCTGAAGCTGAAGCAGCTGAAGCTGCCATTGCTTCCATCCCTCTTCTCTGAACCCACTGCCATAAACAGGCTTTTCTGTTGTAATGCAGACTAAATCTCTAATTACAATTTTGGGTTTGAGTAGCAGAAGTCATAATTATGGTTCCTCTTATTATGCAAATTAATCAACTGATTCCAAAGAATTAATTACCTCTTGTCCCAAGTTTGATAAGCAAATGAGTGTTTTTGCCTTCTATTTTGATTTGGTGTTTAGTTTCCTTTCTTTGGGCTGGAGACAATGGGATAATAAGGAATCCAAAGGTGATGCAGATGCAGAAATGGGATGCAGTATTTGCTCTGATGAGGGTTTTGGAACAGACACAGTGTCTGCACACGGCAGGGACTGGCATTACCCCATTAATAATACATGTACACGAGTCATAAACAATGGAAAAAACACTCCATTAAATAGTAGGAGACTCATTACTTTCAGATTTTCTGAAGTCAAACGGCCTGGTGGTAAAGAGGGAATGGGGCCTGCTGACTTCTGTCATACCATTTTTATTCTTCTTTATTTTATCTTTGCCATATTTGGATACGTGCATGGAAGTGGGGGAAGAGCAATGGCTGAACTGTTGCCAGTTTTATTAAAAAAAACACAAACACTGTCAGAGTTAAAGGCATTTCCACAACATGACAAACATTAATAACTCACCTTTAAACCACAGACTAATTAGCACTAGTTTCTGAAATCAGTGACCAGTGAGCATGTGGGTGAAACACACTGACATGAGCTAACATCGCTCATGCTAAATACTACCGACACCCGAAGCTTTATGGGCACATGAAAACAAATAAGGGTTATTTTGGGTCAAATATGGACCACATTAGTCAGCTGTTTGATGTAATGTTTTGACTACATACTCATACTCATAAAGAACCATCCTTATATTCATATTAAAGCTCATATTTATACTCATATTCACATTCATACTCATACTAATATTAATATTCATACTCATATTCAGACTCGTATCAGCCACAGCCCTGGATGTTACAGCATTTGAAGACGTTTTTTGTCAGATCATGTCCTGAATGCTCATCCATCCAATCCCAGCGCTGCGTTCAGGGCTCAGGCTGCTGCTACAGTATGTATTCAAATAGAGTTGTTTCACCTCACCCTCCTTGACATTTTCAGACTAAGCCCACCACCACAGCGTGGAAATGAGTGATCCTAATCCAGGCCTTAGCTCCGCCTCAGTGCCTCGGCTTCATCTCCAGCAGGATTCAAAACAAAAGGCCCCGGTAAATGAAATGCACAGGCAGGGTTCAGCATGGAACACCTGCATAGACTGAAATAAAGCATACCCACAAAGACAGAAACAGGGACGAACAAGGAGGACGGTCAAAGCAGCGAAGCTCGACCACCCCTGAAATACAAAGAGTCTCAAAGACCCTCAACTTCTGCCCGCCATTCAAATGAAGAGACGAGAGAACCGATCAAAGACAAGCTGCTCATCATTCTGTGGTCATTATCAGCACATCACAAGTGGAGCAACGATGAACAATCTAATTGGTTTTGTTGAGCAGATGGAGGTTCAGACATGTACCAACCACTGGAGCTATGATTCAACAAACGGACACTTTTTATTGGACAAGGTCAAAGGTCAAAGTCTGGAAAATAACGCAGAGACAATAATAGCAACCAAAACAGTCCCATCCATGTCAGCACACAGCCGTTGGCTCCGTTTTGCCTCCAGTTGGCGTTGGCAGGGTTAATTACCAGGGCAGACGGACTTTCACAGAAACCTCACCGTGTGTGTCAGGATTTTATTTTCTTCCTTCCGTCCAAGATAACAGGAGCAAACCAATAACAGTTAACCAGCCAGGGTTCGATTCTGCGCTCACTTCTTAGTTCATTAACCCCAACGTAACAGAAAATGTGTTCTCCTGTTTCTGGGCTAGTTGGTTAAAGTCTGCGCTCGTTAACTTCCAGGTTCCAGGGCTGATGTGAACGTGGACCTCGGAGGTCTGCATTAGAACAAGGAGATATTGTTGTTCATTTCACTTTATTTCTGTCGCGTTGTTCCTTTGACATATTATTTACATTTGGAAAAAATGACTTTTAACAGAAATCTCAGATTTCTTCCCTGGATAAAAACTAATTTACCGTATGAGGACGGATCTGAATTTTATTCTCTGTATCATTTATGGACAGACATAGATTAGTTCAGGACAAAGTAGAGGAGAGGACAGAGCGGGTGTGGCTTTGGGAGATGAATGATTGAGAGTGGTATGGGGGCGGAGCCAGTGAACCAGTGGTATGAGTGAGTGGATGAGGGAACGAAGCAGAGTTCTGTGTTTGTCCGGTTGTTGCTATGGTTACGACCAACAGTAACCATTTTCATAAAGTCACCAGTGCAGAATAGCTCAGGTTGTCCTTAGAAGTCCAGCTGGACGCACGATATCTGTGTGTGTAAATAATTCCATTCAAGGAAGGAGGTCCGTGCAGAGAGGTGAGGGGGAGGGAGGAGGTCCAGGGTCACAGCTATCCTATAATAATACTTTGTTCCAACTAGGGCTCATAATTAGAATTAACCCTTTAGTACCCCTAAATACCCCCTAAATCTCTAAATAACTATCCAAATACTTGTATTATACTTCATATTAATAAAATAACATTAAAAAAAGAAGATACTGTACTTACTGTACGTACAGTATACAGTACAAATGTACAGTAATGGCGGATGAGACTCTGGTGTCATAAAGTTGAAATAACTTAAGTCGGGTACAGTCGGATAAAGCTACACCATTTCATTCATATGAATCCAAACGCACTCTGCTGGTGACCTGGTCCGCTGGTGACCCGGTCCACTAGGGAACGTGCACCTGCAGTACTTCCACTCTTCTGGACCTGGACATTAATAAATGATGAAACAGACCCGGTCAATTGAGAACCATCAGAACT
This sequence comes from Maxillicosta whitleyi, assembly GCA_029822895.1. Lineage (NCBI taxonomy): Eukaryota > Metazoa > Chordata > Actinopteri > Perciformes > Neosebastidae > Maxillicosta > Maxillicosta whitleyi. The sequence goes on along the minus strand of JAPSES010117716.1, from coordinate 6,034 downwards.
CTATTTTTATAGTGAGTGCCCCCCCCCCCCCACAATTCCACAGGCAGTGGGGGGGTGGAAAGAACAAGGTCTATTCTATCAACATGACTGGACATTAAACTATTGAGGAAACAGTTGAATCTTTATGAATATTGAAATAATGCTACATTCATAATGTGTCACCACAGACACGTCAGGGGTTCAAGGGTTACGGTGTTTGCATTCCCTCTGCAGGCGGTTTAAACCCATGTCTGACTGATGACTGTCAGAGCTCATTTTAAGGACAGACACCAAACCAATCTGCTGCCATGGTGATCTGTCACTAGAAACAAAGAGTTTAGGTTTGGACAATGGACAAGGACTGGAAAAGACACATGGACCTGGGGGTGAATACTGGACCTGGACCTGGGGCTGAATACTGGACCTGGGTCTGAATACTGGATCTGGACCCGGGGCTGAATACTGGACCTGGGTCTGAACACTGGGTCTGGGTCTGAACACTAGACCTGGATCTGAATAGTAGACCTGGGTCTGGGTCTGAATACTAGACCTGGGTCTGAATAGTGGACCTGGACCTGAGTCTGAACACTAGGTGTGGACCTGGGTCTGAATACTAGACCTGGACCTGGGTCTGAATAGTGGGTCCATCAGAGTAGTCCAGTACCATAGGTCTGGATGAGGACCTGATAGTTTGATTGAACCAGTTCTAGACTGAACCCATAGATGTGAACACAATCAGATACAGATGAATGAACCTGATCAATTTATTATTAGACTTATTGTGGATGTTCCACTGGGTTTGTTATATGTTTATGTCCGTCCTCTGATCGATGGCGTCCACATGTGTGGTTTTCTGTTTCAATTTTAGAGCACATAAATGTTCAACACCTTCCTCTACACACTCACATGTTTCTGTTGGCTCCGCCTCCTGCAGTAGAAGTTGAACAGATATTCCATTGAAAACATGGAGCAGCAGAACCCGGAGCAGATCCCAGATCAGGATCCTTTAGTTCACTGAGTCTGAGGGTCTACAAACTTAGTTTTACACCCACAAATACTGAGTAAAGTTAAAGCTGTGATCATTCAGTTTTACCTGATGAATTAAGTAAATGTCACTAAAAGCTGAAACAGGTCTGAATAACTACACTGAGTTCCATAAAATATAAAAGTGAGGTGATATAATTAAAATGTGAAGTGTGTAAAGTAGTAACCCTAAGTTCAAACCACTCCAAAAATGAGTTTAAACATTAGGTGGATTCAACTTAAAATGAGATTATTATTTAACTACACATGTCTGACCCATTTATTTAATGTTTTTTAGAATGTCATTCATACTGAATTATCTAATATCACAGTTCTTATTATAGTGTCGTTGGAGAACCGGTTAAAAGTTCCCTTATTGAAATTAAAGAACAGGATGTGCTTTTAATCTGACGGGTGTTCAGTTTAGTTTCACTGTGAACATGATGTAGATAATCCCACAGGAACAGGTTCAGTACTGTGGGACCGACAGCTTTACTGAGGATGCACAAGAAGGACAATAAACATAAACATAATACACACTAACACCCCCCCCTCCTTTTACTTCATTTTCTTTTGTAGGAGTCCTGCGGGTCAGTATATGGGGTAGGGTTAGTTTGGACTCATTTGGGAATTTTGGGATATTTATTAAGGTAGTATGCCTTTATATTACTGTAATATTTATTAAGGTAGCATGCCAATATTTATTAAGACCCTGCATTTTTTTTTAGAGTGTAAGGTCTTTACAGACCTCCCCCAAAGGGTTTGGACAATCTTGTCTTCAGAACCTGTTGAATGCGAGTCCAACTGTGTCCATTTAGTGTCTTCAGATGTTTACAGATGGACGTACATGTATCCAAGTCTTAGTGGAGTCGACTGACGTCAGCGGAGGACCACCACACACTGACCATGTGTTCCCAACAATCGCACTGTATTCAGCTTGAGTTCAGCCTGGGGGGGGCATACTCATAATGGGAAGGTCTGTGCATGATGCTGTTTGTGTCAAAGGTCACATGTAGCTCTTATTCAAACTGGGTGTCCTTTCATACTGGTGGGGGGGGGTGTCCATTCAGACGGGTGGGTGTCCATTCAGACTGGTGGGTGTCCTTTCAGATTGGGGGGATGTCCTTTCAGACTGAGGGGGGTTCCTGTCAAAGCGTCAGTCGTTATTGTATCACATTGATTTAAGAAAATGCTGTTGGATGACAGTTTTGACCTGTCACAATTGATCACTAACCCCAAACAACTGCAACTTTAAGTGACTATAATTGGTCATTTCCACAAACATTAAATATGGGTCCAGTCCTTTAGCCTCAGTAATTATGTTGGTTTTTATTAGGAGGAGGTAGATAGATGACGACGTCCACTAAGGGTCTAAACTGAGGTTGAAATGTTGAATTTCAGAGTATTTCAATGAGTGGCCTATAAAGGGTTAAGACTTGGACAAATGAACACATCGGCGTGGCGTTCCACAGATAGCGTACTGATAGCGTAGGACAGACTTGTGTTGTGACTTGTGTTTTCAGGCATCGATTGCATGTTGAAGCCTCTGCATCCTTCTGTGTGAAGTGTAACCACACTTTCTAACGTTTAGCCTTTGACATCTCCTCACCAAGTGCGTGACTCGACTGTTGCCAGAGGGACTACGGTTTCCTGCTGCGAGTGCACACTAACGTATGAACAGAGGTTCAACAGTTTTCCTTCCATTTGATCTGGACCTGAAAATGCACTTACTCCACATGTCACCAGGATTTTAACTGTTTGAAATAATGACTTCACTGTTTAAGAAACAAAATATTATCAAATGATTAAATGAGTAGACTTTGACTCTTGCAGACTAACCACGGCCAACAACGCTTCAACAACTCATTTCATCAGTAAAAATATGGCATCATGTGTTTGGAAGAGTTGGGTTAGTCACGACAGAGGACCATGAAGCAGCAGTCGGCTCCGTCATAGAACCACCAAACAGCGTTTTTATGGTCACATCACTTTTCTCACCACTTACCTACGACAGGCTTTCACATGTACCGGGTGCCCTAGATCACATTTAAAGGAGCTCATCAAACCTTCCACGTCCCGTTGGCTGAATAGCCCGTCTTTAATGACGGCAGGCTGGTACTTCAAGTGCTCTGTAAGGTGGGACGGACGCTCAGAGTGGAGCTGTGCTTTACACCAGGCCACTTCCATTTCATTTGCATCTTCAACGCGGTCGTCCCAGGCTGTCATTAATAATTCATCCACTGTCCATTTTCAACACAACACACGTTCCTTTCTGCTGGGTGGCCCTGTTTACCACTGGGTGGAGCGCATCCCAGCATGCAACGGGGCAAAGGCAGGGAAAGCATCTCAAACTCAGCTTCATCTGATACTCATTAAGATGATGGTCATTAAAAGTCAGGAACTTATTAACACTCTAAAACATTTTAACACCAACTATTGACAAAAAAGACCATAAGTCTAAGGAAACATTCTCGAAGGAACAGGACAAAAATCAGTTCAACAGTATCTGTCAGCGTCCATGTAAAAGTAATATTAGTGGTGAAACCAGTAGTAACCAGTATACGGGGATATATCATCGTGGGCCTCTTCACAATATGTGTATCGATACAGAGGCGTCAGTATCAATATTTCACACGCAACAAATAATTAGTTTATCAAGTTTGTGAAACGGCATCTGACTTCGCATGTTTTAAGTTTATCAAAGCCATCTTTATTTGTGCACTACAGCCAAGTTATTAGTGCAGTGTTTTACATGAACTACAGTGGAATTGTTGCTCTACAGCAAAATAAGAAAATAACATACATTTGGGTATACATGTGTCTGTAAAAACTGTAAAAAAAACCCCAACAATATAGGCCTAAAATATCAGGGTGCATATCGCGTTGAATACCATGTACTGGAATACACATATATCATGATATATATCATATCATGACCCCTGTATCGGGATATGTATTGTATCGCAAGGTTACCCCTAGTAACCAGGCTTACGCTGTCGGGGCAATCGCAATCGACCCATTAGTGATGATATATGTTCAAAAAACTGATGTTGAACTACAGCGCCCCCCATGTGGACGACTGATAATACTGATAGAAGCTGAACTCCACAGGGTTCTTCCACTATGATGGTTATGAAGAACAAACAGAACCACATCTGTCGTAGTATGTATCGACTAAACACTAAGGAGATCCAGTGGAGTTCAGAGTAAACTCCATTTCAGATACAATAATAGTAAGTCCTGAAAGTATTCCAGAGTGTGAGGTGTTTGGAACCTGATGACGCCGTCTGTGTAAATGCTTTCCAGACTCCGCTTCGTGCACAGTGTCATTAATGGCCGACTGTGCGTACACCGCTAACGTCCGCCATGCTGCTGTGTTGCACTTCCACCTGTTGAAGCGTCAGCGTGCCGACCTGCCGTCACAGTCCACTACCTCTGCCATTTTCCCTCTGAAATGACCTGCAGTTGTCATCTTTCCAAACATTAGTGTGACAAACAGAAGGCGGACTGACACGGCCGTCACACTGAGCCACTGCTATTTCTGCCTCCAACGACCCACTCTTGTCATCTTTCTGCACATTAGCGTGACAAACCCGAGCGCAGATTGAAGTGGCACCATCTGTGGGTGACAGAGGACGCCGCCAATTGATTTTTACTGTGTGATGTGCTCTTTCACACCAGGAGGCTTTTTGGAAATATCGACTGTCCACAGTATTTTCATAAACACAAAGCTGTTTCTGCCTTTTACAAGGGAAATATCAGACCCCAACTACTAATCTCAAATTGATTATGTATTGATCGGGCCTTGGAAAATGTCATTTTAAAATGCATGAACTTCCAGTGGTCTGTCATTTGAATGACAAACACAACACAGAAATACCCAAATGTCACATGGTGTTGAAAACAATTTAAGGTTGAGAATGTAAATGCTATGAAACTACAATCTAATCCAATCCAATCCAATCTAAACTACTCTACTCTAATCTAATCCAATCTAATGTAAACTACTCTACTGTACTCTACTCTAATCTAATCTAATCCAATCCAATCTAATCTACTCTACTCTAATCCAATCTAATACTCTAATCTAATTTAATCCAATCTATTCTCATCAAATCTAAACTAATCTACTCTAAATATGGACGCTACATTGTTGTATTTTTTCACCATTTTCCTTTTTTTCCTCTTGTTGCTGGTTAATGTATACATTATTTAACGTAGATCCAATATTTATTTTTGTCCTACATTTGTTCTATATTAAAATAAAGGCAAAGTCTTGAGAATTGGAGCATTCATACTGTTATTATCACTCAACAGGACCATTTATTGGACAATTAATTCTACTGCTCACACATGAATGTCCATATGTTAAACCCAGATAGTGAGAGGAACACAAACGTGTGAACGCACAAACACACTGAAAACACTTTCCATGGCAGAATCACACACTGGTTTACTGTGTTTACGCTACAGAACCAGACCCCAAAACAAACCCAGTCTCAAAAGCAGAACCAGACCCCAAACCAGACCCAGTCCCAAAAGCAGAACCAGATCCAGAATCAGAACCACACCCCAAACCAGACCCAGTCCCAAAAGCAGAACCAGACCCAGAATCAGAACCCAAACCAGACCCAGTCCCAAAAGCAGAACCAGCACCAAATCTAGAATCAGAACCAGACCCAGTCCCAAAAGCAGAACCAAACCCAGAACCTGACCCCAAACCAGACCCAGTCCCAAAAGCAGAACTAGCATCTAACACAGAATCAGACTCAGAACCAGACCCAGAACCAGGGGCCTCTGGGGCCACAGCCAAAGCCGTCAGACAGAAACCAGCTGCAGTGCCTGCCATGGGCCCAGTATAAACAGAACCACAACCTCAGTCATGTGTCACTGTGACATTTAGTGGGTTCATCTGAGCTGCTCCTCAGAACCAGCGCACAAACCCAGCTGCACTAAGATTTAGGACCACATATGAAAGTGGTCTGGGTCAGATTCAGGACCACATATGAAAGTGGTCTGGGTCAGATTTAGG
>JAPSES010117715.1:11785-42523 GCA_029822895.1 Maxillicosta whitleyi | reverse complement strand
CCCCCCCCCCCCCCCCCCCCCCCCCCCCCCCCCCCCCCCCCCCCCCCCCCCCCCCCCCCCCAGGGAGCGATAATCAGCCAGTGTTTGGAAAGCTTTTCTGGTTTTTAACATGAGTTGGCTGTTATATTTAGATGTGGTTTTGTTGATGCTTCCTGCAGCTCAGAAGGTTTCCAATCAGCTGATTGGTCCTTAGACAAGCATGAACAGCAGCAAATGGGGAACAACTGACAAACTCTTATTCAGCTATAACACATGAAAAAGGAATTTAATAAGAAGTGATTTTACTGAAGAAAACCTCAGTGTGGTGCTTCCTGTATTCACCCTTTTTTGTTATGTTTATCAATAAATGCCCTAAAAATACAGACCTTTTGATGCAAGTCATTCACAACACTTAACTTTATATTATAATATAATTTCACATCACATATAATAAATAATAATAATATAATTAATAATAATAATAATTATTATTATTATTATATAAATGTAATCATGTTTAGTGATGTATGTCATATCAATGAAATACTAAATAATACAAATAACATTAAACTTAAACCAAATGAAATATAAATGACAATAAATAAATACCTATTTCTCAATTTCAGCATCATTGAAAACATTTGATGTAATTTAAGTCAACACACATAAGGCTCATTGTTTTTACAGAGCAAACATGGGAAAAATGCAGAAACACATGACTGATCAAACCTCCAAGGCCAGACCTGAGGAGAATCAGTGTCTGTTTCATGGTTCTATTCAAGCACAGTGTGGTTTTATACAGTCATTTCTTATTTTATCCAATCCCTTATTGAGAAGACTTGAAAATGTCATGCTTATTATCTTACAAACAACACAAATCACATCAAATCTGAACAAATCTGTTTGTCTTAATCACAATGCGTAAAAAATGATAAATCTGAGCAATGATTAACTTTATAGAGAAATTACAAATGCACTGACCCTGACGTTCTCAAACAGCTGTGAGGTTTTTTGTTTATCACTAATTTAAACATGATTTCTGTTTATGCTGTGTGGTGAATATCATCTTATTATATAAAGGACATTGGTAGATGAGTGCATCATTAATTTGAAATGAACAGAAAAAAGGCTGTGCACCTAAAACATCATGGCTTTGGTCCATATTAGGCTCAAAATTCGACTTTATTTTGCCAGAATAAAGGACGTGGTGTTTGGAAGTACAAACACACAGACACCAGTGTTTACTGCTGCTGTTCATGTTGTCATATGTGGAAGCTTCTGTTGGGCTGGGGTCAGTTCAGGGCCGTCTTTCTATCCCCCAACTCTGCCAAGGTCTGGTGTGTGGTGTCTATTTCCCACCTGCAGGTTTTCTTCTGACACCCCTTTGATCTTCTGACTCTGTAACCACACGCATTAAGGTATCGTGTCCACAAACTGACACTCATGCCTCCGTCCTGTTGGCCAGATTTAAACCTTCCAAAGGTCACTCTGTCCAATTGAAGATTTTCAGTTCCAGTAAACTCCTCTCTGAGACTTAATCACATGACCTGTACCTGAGTTTACACATAAAATGGTGACTTTTGACTATTTTCAGTGACCTCTGACCTGACTGTTTGCAAGGTTGGGCCTTACCATGTGACCAAACAACCCAGAGAACTTTGACCTCTGCTACAGAGCAGTGGTGGAGGTTATTCACGTATGACGTGTGGACATAGGTCTGGGTGTGTTAGAGGAGGCAGTTGGATGTGGGTTTGGTCGTTTGTTTATCGGATTTCATAAATCTGTCCAAACTATGAGAATCAATCTGTATGAAATCTAGACATGACAAAAAATGGGAATGAACTGTACTGAATAAGGTATTTATTTACTTTATTTGGACTTAACTTGGGATGTTTTCACACCTGAAAGTCAGTTCAGTTCTTTTCTTTGGTTTGCGTTCAGTGTCTGAGTGAACTGATGATGTCATCATCATCTGCATTTTATACATTTATTTATTACTTGTACTGTTAGTTTTTCTTTAGTTTTTTTGGCAGCGACTCATGCCTGATGATTAGTTTTTCAAAGTGGCCTGATAGTCTGGACAGTTGTAAATGAACAGAACCATGTTTCAGTTTGAGCCCCATCACAGTCGGATCCATGAGGGGGTTCTGCAAACGTACTAATGCTGTCGCCTTCAGACGTGATGATGGAAATGTGACATGAATTGAACTTGTTCATCTTCATTTTTGGACTTAATATTGGACTTTATCTTTGGGTTTTCACTAGGACATGACAAAAATAATAGAAATAACAGATGATGGTCAGTATTTGCTTTATCGTCCTGACAGAAGTGACGGAGTTTTTGGATTAGTGGGTGAATCTGGCCTTCAGGACGAAGCTCATCCCTTTATGTTTAGCAGCATTTTAAGGTAGCAGCACTAATTGTCTCGCTTTAGTAAGTCCTCCTTAAAACCCTGAGTGCATAAACACCAGAGCATCCCTCTTCATGTTGACCTCTGACCTGCTGTGACCCCTCACCCCTGTAGATGACAGGATGTAGAGCTTTTCCAGCTGAAATGAGATCTGAAGAGACAAACCTGTGTCTTGTGTCTTAGTTTTGCAGCCTGGTGAATGTGAACGTTGTGTTAAAAGGCTGCAACAGTTGCACTCTACACCTTTAATAATAATATTAATGTTTCTTTTTTAATATATAGAAATCTTGAACAAATATGTAGTAAGTTTTTCCAGAAGCACTCGGTCTTCCTCCGTTGCTGTTTAATATGGCACTAATTATAGCCAAGTAATAATAGTAATATGAATTTGTATTAGTTCCATTTCACCCACTGTAAACTGTAAAAGTTCAGACACTGTAAATAAATATTTTGGAGAAATCTGATTATACAGTGAAAAAAAACCAACCTAATTTCCCCTTAAAAATTACACAAATCCTTAATTGTAAAGGTTTCACTCATACTCTGTGTTAAGTGCAGACATTCCTACAAAAACCAGAATAACTAAATCAACAAAAGGTCTTTTTATCCTTTTTTCACGTATGCATTTTGGTTTTTAAAACCAAACTCCATAAAGGTGATTTATTAGCACGTCCGTACCTGTTTCTTAAGATGAATGTGGTTTTGGTCTGTTGACAGTTCCAGAATCCATCTGGTAAGTAAAACTCTGCAGGTTTGTGTCTCTGATAACTTCTGATGATACGAGGATCTCAGACTCAGCTTTGAAGGTTTTCACAGTTTTTACCTCAGACGTTTTCTTCTTTAACCTTAACTGGTTGCACAAGGAAGCACAACTCTGTAGGAAAAGCAATGCACGCAATATTTACATTTTTAAAACTATATATGTGGAGAAATGAAATGGAATCATGATTATTTGTTTTTGTTGTTGTTTTTTCTAATGCATTAGTAATTTATTAGTTTTCATCCTCATACTGTTCAGTCTCAGATCAATCAAACACCAAACTCAGTCAGCTTTGACAAATCTTTGTGCAGCCAGTTCAGTACTGATACCGTTAGTGCCGTTTGGTTTTACCCAGCATGCACCCTGATTCAACCAGCTGGCTCATATTGTAGCTGTTAAATGCACAGGCTCTTTACTGCAGCAGGTCAGACACTGGCACTGACTGTGTTCACATAGAGGCTTCAGTTCCAGCTTTAATAAAGGCGTTTTTGTTTTCCTTTTATTTTCTCAGCACCGCTGCATTTCTAGAGAAGCAGTGAACGAATTTACATTCAATGACAATGAGTGCTGTTTCAAATTAAGATGAACTAACTGTAAAACTTAAACGTATTCAGGCCTGAGGTTTTTGTATAAACGTAATGAAATAGTATAGATGAAATTGAATTTCCAGCAATAAATTAAAGATATAAATGTACATTGATAACAATGGACAGTTCAGTTGTAATAAAATCATTCTAATCTTTATCTGTTTATTTATAATGTACAATATATATTACAATGTTCATATTGAACACAAAAACACTATGTGCTTCATTTAACAAATTTTATTGAAGAAAAGTGTCATTACCAGGGTTAATGGAAACAAATTATTATTTAATGAAATTGTCATGAAACCGAGTCGATGTATTAATGCACTGAAGCCTCGTGTAACATCAGCCAGATTTGGCAGAAGGTTTTTCCAGCAGCTGAGGAGAAAATCTTCACACATGCTTATTAGTTCATCGCTTCAGAGACAATGAGACACAGATAATAAAGTTATAAAATAAAGGTTTGAAGAGTCTAATGAGCTGTGTGTCTTCTGTCCCCTGTATCTTTCTTCTGTTTTTTGTTTTTTTTGTGTGTTTTCCAGAAAAGTTCAGGCTCTGAGCTGCAGGAGATCATGAGGAGGCGACAGGAGAAACTGGCAGCCAGTACCTGTGATTCAGGGGTGGAGTCTTTTGATGAAGGCAGCACCCACTGAGCTCCACAGACCGCCCTTATTTTATTTGACTTTATTTTATTACATTCACCGTCTCAAACTGCAACCTGCTTTTTTTTTGTTTTTTTCCCCCACACATTGTCCATCCTCAGGCGGCGGCTGACCGCGCACAGTTTGTGGAGATCATGCGGCGACGACAGGAGCTCCTCAGCTCGTCACCATAGGACAAAAGTGAACATCTGGAGCGTCCGGTTTGTTGAAACACATGACTCTGCCATGTTTGCCTGAAGCTCATGTGAATCTGACAGGACGGAAGACAAGCTGCTCAGTGGTTTCTCCAAAGTAAAACCTCTCAGTATTAATTTTAAGAGAAAACCAGCAGCTCCTCTTTGTGCCTCGAGTTACTTTTCAGATCGTACAGATGTGGTTAAATCATGTTTCATCCAATCTCGGGTCATATTCATAAAACATCTCAGCTGACCTACCTGAACTGCAAACGTGGAAGACATTCTCTCACATGAGTTTCATGTTTGAGTGGTATGTGAACAGTCTGGGGTTTGGAGGTAACTTCACCCATGGGTTAGAATGGTGTTGTCACCAGTGTATAAAAGTGTCCACTGTTCGCCCACAAACAGCAGGACGACCACCACGGTTCCACAGGAGCTTACAGTGGACTTTATTCCATTTCATGGTGGACGGTGTTCATGCACCTTAACAGTGGATGTCACCCACTGTAAAATGAATAAAGCCCAGAACAGACGTTTTCAGTCACTGTTGGGGCGTAAGCTGCTTCCGCACCAGCAGAACCTGTGAGGAGCCCAGACTCTGACTCACCACAAAGTCTGCAAAGAAAAAAGGGGCTGATTTTCTACAAATCACTTGTCGTCTGAATATTCTGATACTAACATCATCATTTTTTAAGATGGGAATCAAATGGAAATTGACTTTGTTTGAAAACAGTCTCATCTGAAAAAAGGTCAAAATAAAGCGGACGATTATGATAAAATAGCCTGAGTTATGTGTAAAAAACAAAAAAAACCCCACAGTATTATTGTTTTATTTACACTTGATTAATATTAATTAAATTTCATCCATCCACACACACTTAGGAGACAAACTGAACTGGTTTATTTGAAGCTGAATCCTTCTAAATCCAGGATCTTTGCTGATGTTTGGTGACATAAGCTGAAGTTCAAACCCACAAAAGGCCCAGTGCTAGTGTTAGTGTTGCAGACTGTGAATCTATAAATATAAATACAGGATGCTGCCATGGACTGGACTGTGGCATAAAGGGCTCTTTACGTGGTAATGAAGCAGTGATCTTCATTTTCTTATGATCCCTCCATAACTGTAACATAGTTTAGAACATTGTATTTAATTAGTGCAGTCAGAACATCCTAAATCCTCCTAAAACTCCCAGACTGGTTCTCAAACCTCAGACAGAAGGGAAAGGCTGTGATGAACTGCGGCAGTGCCAAACACTTACTTCTGCTGTTTTCATGTTCGTTTGACTCGGTCCACACTTAATTTCATTTTAGTTTTACTGAGAATGTGGGTTGATCTTTGGACTCTTGAGTGAACTTTCATTTTTTTCAACTAAATAAGCTTTTACTCTGAAAACAGTCAAACAAACCTCACCAAACAAGTTCATTATTATTTTTTATTATTATTTAGAGTTTGGAGAGACTTTTAGTCCTTTGGTATTTTGTGAGTATGACCCAAGAATGTGTTTGTCTAACAGAGACAAATCAACTGGATCTGAGCTTTTGTTTTTAAATATCCTGTGTTTTCTGGGTCAGATTCCTGGAAACTTTTGACAGTTTTCCCAAAAAGAAAAGTCCTCCTACTGTAAATTCTTCTGATAATTCTGTAACGGGCACAAACTGGAGCTGACAAGCCACATGAATATAAAACAGAAAAAAAAGAGATGAGTAATTGAATGTTGACCTGAATGTATCCTGCTTTAGTAAACACATTAAATAAATATTTCTGTACATTTCATATTATTTTGGTGAACATGATCTAATCTGTTTATTTTAGTGTTACCAAACAAATATATTAATAAGTTAATAGAAATGATGATAGAAAGGATCAACTGAAAAACAAAGAAGTAATTCTTCTTTCTCTAAAATGCACAAAAATGTCCTAAAAATGTACATTTCTGTTTCCTGACAAACTTTCTTAGATGTAGTAGAAACTGTAGATGAGCATTTTTGCACAAAAATAAGTTTATGTCACAGGCTGATCAATACACTTTCTAATGAAGTCTGTGAGAGGTCAGAGGTCACAGTGTGCAGTCATAACACTGAATGAATGTAGAAACCTTTTGGCTCCAGTCGACTCAAATCAAAAGCCTCAGCTGATGCAAATCCATGGAATGAAGCCACTACGAATTCAAGCCTGTATACCTGTTCATTTTCTGCCAGAACAGTTCAAAATGTCTGCTGTGAAAAAGGTCTGTTCTGCAGAACCAGACGCTTCTTTTAAGCTCCACGCACACCAACCAATAACGTCACAGTCACGCTGCCAACATCACATGTTGCCGGGCAGATGATCCCCAGGTCTGATCGATGAATTTTATCCAATGTCTGATGAATGCATTAGAGCCACTGGGGGGAAAGTAAGGTTCTATAGGGTTTTTTTTTTAATTAATATTCTGAGAATAAAGACATAATTCTGACTTTTCTCAGAATATTAATTCTATATATAAATATGTATGGCCCCAGTCGCCCTAATCCTCTTCTGTAGGGATTTCTCATTAAACTCCCCAGTTGTGAAAAACTATTACTATTATCAGAATATTTGCAGATACTGATTTTAGCTTCGTTATCTCAGTTTTGAATTATCATATTGAAACGATTTGAAGATTTGGTACATTCACCAAACCTGTCATGTTTGTAAAATTTGAAATGCAAAAGATTATTTACTAACGAAAACTACAAAAATCTAAATGATTACAAAAGTGCAAAAGTCTCTGAAAAATCACTGAACTGTCGAAGTTGTGGACAGTTTGTATGTGGACATTAATTCACAGTGGAGTTACAGCCTCAATAACAACCTTAAACTGTATATTTTAGTTTTGTTATGAACTGTCCCAGAATCAGTTGGTCATTAAAACCAGCTTTACTGTTCACACTGTTTTATACATGTCTTTAAACACACAAAAATGCAACCAAAAACTGTTGACATCTTCATCAATGGAGCAAACCCACAACCTTCGACTGTTTGAATGCATTTCTACTGAGCAGCCTGAAAAACGGAGTAGCCGAGTCATTGTTAATATTAATATAAATATGTACATGCTTGCATATGAGAAGCTAATGAGCTAGAATCTTGTCTACACTCACTGTGGCATTGATTGTATTGATTTCAGTTATGCACTTATGTTTCTAAACAGTATGAAACGGTAGCACAACGCTGTAAAATCACTGAAAGCTGTGTAGTTTCCAGTTAAAGGGTAATTACTGTGAGTGAGAACAGACGTCCTGTTTTTAGTGAACAAACAGATGCCAGACATTTAGACTTGATGATAACATGCATTTGTACATGTAGAGTTTTCATGGTGCCTTTTTCCATTAAGATCGGCTCATTCTGCAATAAAACATTAACAAAATCAATGCATGGCATCATTATTTTTTCTGCACGCATCCAAAACGTGTGGGAAACGTGTTTTTCTACCGTCTACAGCAAAGAACACTGAAAATGACAAGAACATTTAGAGCTAAACTGGTCATTAAAACTTCATCTTGACTTTAAGTGTAGGAAGATTTGTTCAAAGTTCTTTATGATTAATCTAAAATAAAGAAAAAGTAAACCGCTTCCTGAGGTGATGTATAAGCTAAGCCCCGCCTCCTCCATGTTGTTCACCTGGATAAACTAAACACTTGAAACATATTTGTATAAATCTAGCTAATGTTTCCCACAAGTAGTTTCTGTCCCTTTGATCTAATTTGGGTTAAATTTAATTCTTAAATTGAGGTTTTGCTGAATTAAAGCTAAATGATTAATATGAGCAGTAAAATCTGATGGTGACCTGAACAGTTTTTGTTTATCTGTGCTGGAGGTTTTAAGGATAAAACCAGTTGTTAAAGGATTATTGTGAAATATTGAGTGAAGTTGCAAAATGTAACTGAACACCTTAAGCTCCTCCCTGAGGTGGAGAACAGGCCTGCGTTACATCCAGTCTTTGTGTCTGGATTCCTACTTAAACTGATGACATATAGCAGATAAGACACTAATGCACTTCAACCTACAAAGAACAGGAGCTCCACTCTGATTGGTGCAGATACACATGCCCTGTGAACAGCTGATTCCAGGTAAAAACTGATGCTCATTTTCACATGTGTTTTTTTTTTAGTCTACAAATGACGGATAACATGAAGTGACTTCCATGTACAAGAGAAACTACACTGTTCTTAAAAAATTAACATGAAACCCTTAATGACCAGGAAAACCCTCTTAAAACTTCCCACAGATGAATTCATATATAGATGTATTTTGAGGCTTTTCTTGTACTTCTGTTTTGGAATTTGGATGTTTTGTTTTGTTACTCATAATTACTGTATATCATTGTAGTTAGAAGTGACCAAAGTTCAACCCCTTGATCCGCAACATTTCACCCCATTCAGTCTCAGATGTCCTGAAACTACTGTTTTTATGGTTTCACTATCTGGATAAATAAGGACAAATCAATACCTTCAGAGGATACAGTGTCAATGAACCAAACAGGTTTATGCTTTTCTGAAAATGCAGCTGACAGACTGTCCAGCAGAGGGCGCTGTTGAAGATGCACAGATTAAAGAGACCATTCACCGACTGTTTAAGTTGTGGAGTGAAAATTAAACCTTCGTTGAACGCAGAGAAAAGACATGAATATTGTGGATATTTTTATGCCTCAGAGAAACAAACTAAAAGTAGGATCATCTGATAAGAACCTGACCTGAATGTTTTTTCTTAAAGGCAGGTAGAGGTCTGACATCAAAAAACATACACAGACATCATTTACATCTTTGTACACGTTTAATCAAAACCACCTTCCAGACCACAGTAGTGCAAAGATTAACTGTGAATATGTTTGTGTTTTTTAGAAGTTTTCACTGAGCGCTCTGTCACCAAAGAGTCCCAGCCTCTTAAAAAAACAAAACAAAAAAAACCGCCTGTTCCGACAGCCGAGTCGTCTGCCATTATAATCGTCTCCTGACCAGGTGAAGGTTTCCCTGCAGTTCAGAAAACACCTGAGATTTTAGCTGTCAATTTAAAAAAAAAAACTACCAAAAAAAAAAAAGTGAGCGTTTGGATCAGAGAGGGATGGTCATAAAAGTAGGAAACCGTGTCTGTTTAGTTCCTCCTGTCAGTGAGAAAATCCTGTTTAAAGCCGAACCAGGACTCAAACATTCAAAGGCTCAGCGTCCGTCAGGAAACTGTCCATCATCCTTTTTCATCACATTCAGAAATGTCAGAGGTCAAAGCAACAAACAGCAGCAGCATATCAGAATTCATCAGGGTCTAGATGAAGCTAAATGATCTGATCTGTTCTATCCATGTCCACAGCAGTGTCTGCTGAGGGTTTTTTGTCTTTAAAAAATAGATTATAATTTCAATGTACGATCGATTGGAAAGCTCTGCTGCAGCACTGACAAACAGATCAACTTAACCACTTAAATATAGATTTTGCTCCTCTGGTTTTCATTGGTATTTCTCTACTTAAACAATTTAGTTTTCAGCATTTGTCAGCCAGGTGCCATTCAATCTGGAGCATAACTGTGCTCTTCTATGTAAAATACTTCCCAGCTGCCAGTTTGGAGTCTGTCAGATTATTCCTTGTTACTCTATGAAACACGGTCTGACTGAAAACACACGTGTCGTTAACTCCCATCATACATGTGCACATTTGGACACCTTTCTGCTCTGTTTAATAAAGGTGAACTCATATGAGCTTCTGATCAGGAGTTTTTGTTGTGAGATGAGCCCAGACGCTGATGGTCCGTCTGCTGCTATGTGATGCTGTTTCACTCTCCTTTACCTTTTAATCTGTGACAGACTGAAGCTGTGTCTGAATCATTCTATTAGAGTGTTTATGAGAGCGTTCTCTCGGACTCTCAGGACACCTCAATCACCTCCATGCTGCCGGAGAAGCTTGACTGACTCCCCACTTTCCCCATCTCCTCCCGGGACCGGCTGTCCGTCATCCCATCGCCAAACTCCATTTGGCAGCTGCGTCGTTTCAGCTGCTTTTCGAAGCTGCTCTCTTCGTGCCAGCTCCGCCGCGAGTCTCCGCGGTCGCCTGTCCTCTGCCGGCTGCGCCGCCGTACCGCCTCCAGGCCATGGCTGCAGCTGTATGCTGCGAAGCCGCCACCGCTGCTCAAGATGGCCGACGTGGAGTAAAAGCGCGTGGACTCTGAAGAAAGGTACCATCCACCCGCCAGCGACGAAGTGGATACGGTGACTGGGCCCAGCAGGATGTCAGAGTGCCAGCCTTTCAGAGCACTGCCTGACCCCGGCTTGGCCAAATGCTGCTGGCTGCGGGACAGACCAAACAGGAAGCTGGTGGCGTTCTCCTCTACGCTGCCGCTACGCTGCAGCTGCTGTGAGCAGCTGGCTGCAGGCAGAGGCTTGGCGCTGGCTGGTTTGGTACTGAATCCGCTGGGGGGGGGTGGGGCTGCTCTCTCAGGTCCACTGGCCTCCTCCTTATCTGGGCTCTGCTCTGGAGTGGATTGTTCTGAAACCTCCTGCACCGGTGAGAACTGGCACGGTTTACTGGCTGGCTCTTTGAAGGCAGACGGTCTCCCAGTGTCCCCTGGGCCAACATAGACTCGGTGCGTGGCGTTCCCACCAGGTTCACCGTACGACTTGATATCCAGAGAGAAGGATCGCTTCAGCCGGGCGCTGTCCTCAGCTCCGTCGCTGAGCTGAAGGCCGCTCAGAGCCTGGGCCAGCAGACGCTCCTCAGGGGCGTCAGCCAGAACACAGGGCAGGGTGAGGGGCTCCAGCAGAGCCAGTCCAGGGCCTGAGGGGACCTCCTGATCTGCAACGGGTTCCTGAGCCGGCTCCAGGTCTTGGCTGGGCTCTGGATTCTGGAGAGACTTGAGTTTGGTGTCAGTACTGTTCAGACTTTTGATCTTCTTCTCAAAGTCCAGCAGCTGGCCCAGGAAGTTAAAGTTGGGAGAGATGGTCGGCCTCTTCTCCTTCACAAACCTTCAGAACAAACAGAAACACAGAATGTGGAGCTGCATCATTAGTGTGACTCATGATGAGCATCAGTAATCAGCTGTGACAGTTTAATTAAAGAGCTCATTAGGAGACACACTGTGTACTGTTGGGTCTGTGGACACTGGAATGTGAGCGATCACAGGAATCTGAAGACAAACATGGAAGGTGAGGAGCAGGAGTTCAGTGGAACACTTCAAAGTATGTCCTGTGTGACTTTTACTGCAGAGATATCATCATCTGTGCTTTATTCTAACTCTCCATCATGTAACTGACCAAAGTACAACTCAATTAATCCGTTAAGTATAATTAGTTCTTTTTCCTTTACTTGTTTGTCCAAAATCTTTGCTCCTGCCAAACAGCTTACATTCATGAGAAGTGAAACCTTCCTTTCTTTGTTTCCATCAGCAGGTTACTGACACTGACCAAACCCTCCAGCACATTTTGCTGCGTCACTTCTCTGTTCTGTTTTGTCAGATTCATAGTTCAGATGCTTGTGAAGGTTGTGAGATGATGAAAGAGGAAACTCTGCTCATTGTTTATATATAAAACTCAAACACTTTCCACAGATCATTTCACAAGATAAATATTACCATTCTTTTGAATTACTTAGGTCCAGCATTTGAACACGGGCATCTACAACAGGCCGTTGAAGGAATCTGGAGGTTTGTGAACGGTAGCAGACGACCAGTGTCTTAGATGTGCAGGACAGGGTGGAGTTGAGTATATGTGGAGGGTTTTCCAGCGGCTGTCTCACCTGTACGCCTCGTCCAGTGACATGTCCATTCTCTTCATGATGTAGGCGATGGCGATGGTGGCTGAGCGAGAGATGCCGGCTAGACAGTGGACCAGGACCCGAGCGTTTGACGCTTTTGCTTTCTCTGAAACAGGGATATTTTAAGTGTTCGGACACTTGTGGATGTAAATTAAACCAAAGATCTCATCCAGGTCTGAGGTTCAACCTGCTCACCAATGAACTCCACCGATCTGTCCAACCAGGGGAGGATCTTCTCACAGAAGCTGTCGTTGACGGGAACTCGCAGGAAGTGGGATTCTGGGATGAAATCAGGTTTGGGGCAGGTGTTACTTGCGTTCAGGACATAAGCGATGTCGTTCTGCTGCATTAGATCCTACAAAGGAAAAGAATCAGGCCAGAGTGAAATGATTTACATTTTAATTTGATAAATAATCTTAAAAAAAAAAAAAAAGAGTTGACTACTACAAGGAACACAATATATGATAAAAAATAAATATTGGACATCACAAATTTAAAAGCAAAAACAAAGTTTACAATCATAAATACAGACAACATGCAGTTTAAACCAAAGACAATATATGCAACGTACAAATATATGATTGACACTGAAAGCAAATTAACTCATAAATACTACATGTTTTTTTCTCCTTGATATATAAAAGGAAAAGGCCTTCATTTTCCAACTGATCTACCAGAGAAGTCTGATGTGAATGACTGATTTACTCTGATTTAAAGGGGTCTTTGATTCACTGAGCCCCAAACTGCTGGTCACATCACAATGTGAAAACAAATGGAGAAAGGACACAAACACCAGGAGGGAAGACCTGGGAGCAAAAACGGAAGTAAACGCATTGGATAAAATTATTTAGGCCACAGAAGGAATGTTTCAGATCAAAACGGTACGGACACTGTCTTCATGGTGAGTCAACCAGTGTGCTGACACAAACTCCCTCCAAAGAGTAATTATCAATTTTATGTTTGGTGTGTTGAAAAAAAACTGTATCAAAGCATCAAAGTTCAATTTAAGAAAGAGTATATCACTCTAAAACATATTCAGAGTAAAAGTTAAAATGCTATAGTCTCAGTTGTCCTGCAATCACTGTTTCTGAATGGAGCAATTCAAGTCATGTAGTTAAAAATACCTGTATGAAAAAAGTATAGTATAAATGTTAACAAATTAAGTCATAATTATAGCGTCTTGTTTACAACTCACAGAGCATCATGGGAATTCTGGTTTGAGTCTAGAGTTGTCTGAAAAGTCCAAAGTGTGGATTAGTGCAATAAGGACGTTTATCAGTAAACTCTAAATGACCGTTGAACTGAAGTGACAGTGAGTTCATAACAGGCCACATCATATACAGAATGACCGTATAATGTGAACATGTCAGAGGTGTCACTTATCCCTCGCTCTACCTTGTTGAGGACGTCTCTCTGGCAGCCCAGGTACAGGTGCGGTAGGATGCGGGTTGGCCCAGTGTTGGTCACTGGCAGGCAGGGCTGTGATATACAGGAGGGAACCAGGGTGGACTTCCCCTCACAGAGACCAGGAAACAGGTGAGAGAACTCAGAGAAACCACCTGGTGGAGAAAAACCAGAACAAATATTCTCATCCAGCGATACAGGCGGTTCGGTTGGTTATATTCTATATGTGTGAAGCTCTATGAATTGCACTACTTTGATTGGTTGATATACTGATTGACTGATGACACATGAGACTGACACAGATATATAGAATGGTAAATAATTACCATTGTATATTCTGATAATATTATCTGAAGTGTTATTTTAATTACTAACAGTATAATATGAGATGATCGATCAGAAGCTTTATCATGTTAATTTTGTTTTTACAGTGATATCTGGCAGATTGTTGCCACCGGCTACAGATGGGTTCGTGCTTCACACTGGTTGCCTAGCAACAAGCCTCTGCAGGTCCAAAATGAAAACAGATATTTCTTCACTTCAAGCCAATCGTGTACTTTCGGGGTCAGTAAAGGACAGTTTTTTGGAGGAACTGTTTTAACAGCGGAGGAACTTAGTGTCTTCCACTATTTTTTGAAGAATATTTGCTCCTAAATAATCCTCTTTACAGCTTCCTCAGTTGCTCTTTTCAACCACGAACTTGCTGTTGTAGATGTTTATAGAGTTTTATTGTTCCTGCCTTACACTTAAATGTTCGAGCATCAAAGTCTGAACTAATTACGATTCTGTTTATTCACTGAACTTCCTTTTAAAGCTTCCCCTGCTGTCAAAGACTCTGTCATCAGGTTCCTCATTTATGAATAACTGATATAAAATGCTGTTGTGTAACTGTAAAACCTTTGACTGAGTGATTTTAGGAAGCCCAGAAGGCTGTGGTTTTTGACGTTGGAGGGTGGAGTCGTCAGTGCAGCATTACATCATGGTTACATAATATAACCCTCAGTGGAAAGAAGGGAGGACGATGCAGTTGGTCAGAGTAATAAACAGTTTCATCACCAGTGACAGAGCTTAAAATGTTTGTCAGACAGCATCAAAACCTGTGATGGACATACACATAAACAGTGAAACTGACATATCAACAGAGGATCTAAACATTTTTCAGCTCATTCATACATATTAAATCTAGATTTGGTGTGACGTCAGGAACTGATTACCACTGTCTTCAGTCTATCAGTCAGAATTATTATTACAGTTGCTTTGATAATGTACAAAAACCAACAAAAAAAAGGATAAACTGAGGTTTTACATTGAACTACCATTTGCTGTGGTGATGATGATAACAATAAGAAACTAGTGAAAAAGTAAGCAGAGCTTACTAATACCCCACCCCAACCACACAACACTTGACCCCTCCTGCTCACTGACACCCTGCCTGCTCAGGGAACAACTAAATGACTGTCCTTTTTGGGGAGAGCAGTCAAACCAAGAACAACATTAATCTGACTGCACTTTTTCTGCCAAATCGGGTGAATAGCCTTTGTGAAATTGGTTGAATACATTTTCTATGTTCAAATTTTCAAAAACTCATTAAAAAAAAATAAATTAATTAAACGTATCCATTAAACTCTCGTAGCTTAAGAAAATGTATCAAATTTAAAAAGAATTGGATGAATAGTGTTTGAGACTGGTGAAAAATCTTGGACAGAAAGACGGACAGATTTCCCAAAGTTACTATACACCCACACCCATTTATTATTATTATTATTATTATTATATATAAGATATAATAATACCGAGATGGGGAAGAGAGAAGTTTTATATTTTACTTTGATCTTTTGAGGCCTACGTCTAATTGACAGAAACTGAATAAATTATTCACAAAGACCATCTAATTTAGTTACTGACAGTAACAAATTACTACAGCAATCTGTAAACATGACATGCAGATAAAAGACAGAAAATGAGGAGGGAAACACAAGCTGAGCCACAAAGACTTTTCAGACTGAGCACTTTAAGGTGAAGGTAGACATCACCTGACAGCAGGTGGACGGAAGGGAAGCTCCTCTCCAGTTTGACCAACAGGACACATAGGAATGAGTCGGAGCTTAGAGATGCCACGTCTGAAGAAGTCTGGTCATATACGACAACTTCCTGGTCACCCTGCAGCTCCAGCTGGCAGAAAAAAAACAAGAGTCAAGAAAATGTCGACCAGCAGAGGAACAGCTGATACACAGGGTTGTCTCATGCCTATTGTAGTTTGTCCTATTCCTGTCGGGGGGGGGGGGTAATGTCATATTGAATGTCTTTCCTTCTACATCTCCAGATTTACACTCAGACAAGTCAGTGTTCAGATGTTTCACATCTAATTGGCCTTGTTTTACTATTATCCTCTAACCTCCCTTTGGTATGAGGGTAAATGTCAAGAGGTCTCCACCCTCTCAGCTGAATATAAACCATGGTGGTATGGCTTCAACACTTATCCTCCTCCACAAGAGGAAACTCAGCTTTCTCTCCCTCATTACACACAGAATTAATTACAGCTCATAATTATACGGAAAATGTTGCCTCAGTAATAAAACAGCCAGGCAAGCTTCCTTAAAACTGTTATTCCAATTTAACACAAGTCCACAAGAAGGGAGGACCAGTAAAAGCTCTTTGTTAAATATAAATATACAGTGCTGAGGTCAGACACCCACATTCAGAGGGAGCACAGAGTTTAACCCTGTGCAGTCCTGGTCTGTTTCTGCTCCTTCCATCAGTTCAAAGTGCAGAAAATTCAACCTAGTCTCACAAAAATGCCATCCCTGTGTACAGATCCAGTGATGTTTAGTAAAACATTTAAAGCCCTGTGTTTTGCATGAGCAGCACCTAGATTTTGTCACAAGATAACATCATTTCTCATTGAAGCATTCCCAGATTTTGTCATTCCTTAGTTGACAGCAGTGCAGTGAATGGTTCAAATACAAAATTCAGGACGTTGCC
Organism: Maxillicosta whitleyi; assembly: GCA_029822895.1. Classification (NCBI taxonomy): domain Eukaryota; kingdom Metazoa; phylum Chordata; class Actinopteri; order Perciformes; family Neosebastidae; genus Maxillicosta; species Maxillicosta whitleyi. The sequence continues at coordinate 25,808 of JAPSES010117715.1, read as the reverse complement.
ACCAGAGGCTTTGTGATAACAATAGTGATAGTTGGTGCAATACAACAGTTAGAAAGGTGAACAGTGGATATGTTGATGTGATGAACAGACAGGAGGACAGGTTTTTGGTAAATGTGAGATGTTTCGGTAGATGAGACAACAGGTTTTTGGTGGACAAGTAGACCGGTTTTTGAAGACCAGGATAGATGTGGCATTTACCTTTTTCTTGGCTGAGTGCTGCAACAGTTCTGCAATCTGGACTTTGTCCTGCTGCAGCCTTCTTTTCATCAGTTTGGAGCAGTTGACGTTGACTGCCTCCAGGATGTGCGAGGCATTGTAGTCCACGAAGGGCCGGCTGTCGATCAGCACCACGCGATCCAGACCCCCCTCCAGCAGGGCCACCAGCGCCTCTGCCCCGATTGGCCGCACTGTCCCCGGCCTCAGCATCCCAGACTCAGACCCAGACCCAGACCTGGATCCTGCTGCCCCGGGACGCTCCGACATATCTGACTACTCCACCTCCCTTCCCTCCCACCCCCCCACCCCCTCCCTTTCTGCTCGTAGTCCTCCTTTCCTTTCTCCTGTTCCTACTAGTCCTCCTTCTTTGCGTCCCAGCCGGCGGTCCAGCGCAGTGACACAGCCTGGCGAGGGCCCTCAGGAGATGAAGAGCTCCATTGTGTCAGCCGGGTATGATGTCATCCTGATGGCGCTTGGCAGCCCAAAACCCCGGGCCGAGAGACACAGAGTGAGAGAGAGGCAGAGACAGAGAGAGAGAGAGGCCTCACTCTGCGCTGACAATCAAAAACGCCAAACCTCTTTGTGAGTGTGTGTGTTTGTGTGTGTGTGTTGGCGGTGTGCAGGCAGGGGAAGGGGCTTTCATTCACACCGCTGCAGACGTCAGACAAAAGCTGCCTTTTCTCCTGTGCTGAGGCCTGATGACATCACTCTGTACCTTGAGCCGGGTCTTCATGCTGAGGTTTACTTCACACTTAAAGAAAACAGAAAAGACAAAGGATTAGTCTAAGTTCAAACTGAGACGTTTACTGCAGTAAATATTTTTAACATACAACACCGGTATCTCACCACTTTGTACTTCAAGCTATTGACGGCTTTAGTCACTTAGAGGTCATGTAAACGGGACATGTTACCATCACTTTTATAAAGAAGAAACAAGCCTTTGCCCAATAAACCCAGACCTTCTTCACATGACTAGATGGAGATCTGGGACCAAAACATTTCACAGATTTTAGCACAGACTTGAATGTGCAGAAGCTTGTTTTCTTTCCCAGTTTTTCAGTTGTGTCTGACATACAATGAGCAGAATTACTTCTTAAATTTCTTAAGAGTCATTTGTTTAAAATGTTTAGAAAAGTAGTTTGTACTAAAATATTAATTAAGATATACACTTTGACATCTGCTTATTTATCCAGTTTAAAGTTTATGCTTAGAATGAGTCATAACTAGTTGAATCTGACGCACAAACTCCAGTGAACTCTGTTACGTTAAAAAAGTGTGAGCTATCAAAACAAAAAAGCAGTTCAACATTACATCTAATGGTATGGTTGGTTTATTTTCTTTAGCTCAGCTGACATTGTTAACATTAGTCTTCAGCTGTTTCTGTTTTACTAAATTTCAGGGCTGTCATATTGGCCATTGTTATGGGTGGGTTGACTACAGTTACTGTAGTTTATTCATCTATTTCATTTATTTTTTCAACCTTTCACTGTCACAGTTTATATCTACTTTGACTTCATACCAATCTGTATTACGTCATCTAAAATCAAATGTTAAAGATCTTATGTCCCAACCAACTTTCCAACACAGTGACACCCTTGCTTCTTAGTGCAGCTGCAATAACATGGTTAATCAATGAGCCAACAGACAGAGGTCTAGCTTTGAAAAACTTTTCTTGTTAAATGTTTTTTCTCTCAGTTCTGCCTATCAGCTGTAATGGGTTTCTTTTTCTTTCAACCCGATGTAAAAACTACACGCCTAAAGTGACACTGACTCTGAGGGGACATACCTGTACCAATGCCTAAAGGTAAACCAACCAAACCCTACATACAAAAATACATTTTGTTTTTACCCCTTAACCAACTTCTGGCTGAAGGGGTATGGAAATTGTTTTGTCATCTATCTGTCCCTCCATCCATCCATTCAGTGACACAATCATGTTATCTGAATAATGCATTGAGATATCTGCACCAAATTTATACTGTGGATTTATCTTGACATGGAGCAGAAGCCTATTGAAAATAGGTGATCATGAACCTACTTTTTTCAAGGTCAAATGGTGATCAACTATACTATATAGAACATAATCACAATATTTGACCATGAAGTATTAAAAGTGCACAGTACATAATGTTGTGATTTTTTAAGACATGTTTTACTCCTCAGCAGAGGGCAATTGTAATTTTTTTTTACTGTCCGTCCCTTCAACAACATAGTTGCATTATATGAAGAATGCATTGAGATATCAGCATCAAATTAATACTATGGATGCTTCTTGGCATGGAGGAAGGGTCTTAAAACTGCAGCACATTATGTTCTGATCTTTCTAGACTAAGCATGTTATTGTTACACCATTAAAAAGACAACAAACTGATCATTTCAACTTGGAATGGAGTTTTATAGTAGCATGAATGCACTTAATTTTTTTTGGCACATATTATTTTGCAGTTGTTTTGATTTTTTTTAATCATATTTTTCCTAGAAGTTAAATGAAGTGAAGTTTAGGCCTAGAGAATGGAAATGTGTCTTTGCCATCCATTCATTCGGGTTGGAGTCAAGCACTGAAACGAACCAAGAGGAGACGTTCAAGTGTCGAACACAGTGACAAATTAAACCTTTTTATTATCTCTGGAGCGAATCGTACAGTTTCTGGGCTCAGGTTGTGTGTGGGCTGCTGCAGGAGAAACGTTAAATGTTTGGGGATTTTCTTTGTGCAGTAGTTGACTCTGTAACTGCTGCTTTTACAACAGGAGGGAATTTCCTGCTACAGAGGTCTGAGTCAGTCTGCAGGAGAGGAGGAACATCTGATGGGAAGTTAAAAAGACTCTGAAACACGTTTGGACCGGACTCAGCATTTATTATTATAAGACAGTTTCACTTTAATTTGAAGAGGTTAATCCCTCTAGTTCTATCTACATTTCTGGCACGTCTCACACACCTTCACTTGAGGAAAATCTGCTTCTTGGTGCAACATTTTTCGCTTCACACTCCATTCCCTAATGTTTTATCAAAAGTAAAGTTACCATATTTTAATTGTAATTTGAGAAAAAAAAAAACCTAATCAGGCTGAATAGTTACATACAGTTAAGTAACCTTTAAACTTAAACTTTTTTATCACAATTATTTGAACAATTACGATATCATGATAATCATCTCTATTTATCTGTATATTCCACCTAAATGAAACTAGATCAAATGTCATATTTTGTCACTATTTACACAACATTACTTAAGATTTGACAATCATTTAGCAGAAAATGTCGAACGTTAAGTAAAAGCTGTATGTGAATAGGGAACTACATAGATTGAGTACAGATCATCAAATCATTTATCTGCAAGATTATTTTCAAGTGCTTTGATAATTTGCAAGGTTTTGGTGTATTTACAGCAATGAATATTACAGACAGATAGATAGATACTTTCACATGAATTATTGAAAATGACAAAATGTTTGTGTCAGCAATACATGCATAAGTTTAGAATGTTTAAAATGAGTTAATTGTCCTTTAAAACTGACTGAAACTAAATTAACCAAACTAACTTGTTTACCTGTTAACTGCTACTGAAATTAAGAAACAATGTGTGAAGACCTTTTAGTAGAAAAAATCTGAATCATTTGCTTTTGAAGTTTTTGGTGGTGGGAAATAAAGTAGCAACAACAAATCAGAGGTGAACATTAAAGTTAGACCTAAACATCTGATTTATCTAAAAGTCACCACCTGTAGCCCCCAAAGACCAGCTGCAGCCTGAGGCTGCGTCTCTAACATCATGTTCCACTTCACACTATAAACTCAAATAAATGGGATTCCAATTATGCTTTTCAGAGCCGGGACATTCCTCTGCAGACATCTGATCTCAGTCAAATTACCGGCTACAAACCCTTCTGAACAGATGTCATCAGAGTCATATAACTGCAATCATATCACTTCTGATCTCAGCTAAAACATGGAGTTTCAGAGGAGTCTAAAACTATAGTTTCTGCATCTGTCAGTGTGATCCTTGAAAACTTATTTAGATTTATTGACAGAAACATTAAAACCAGTACCATCAAAAGTCAAAGAAATACTTTTACATTTTTAGTTTCTTGTAGAGGCTCATACTGCCTTTACACCACAGGGATGACTTTGTAATGTGAATATCTCATTAATTGTTTTTTCTGAACAACTTTGACATAAAATACACTCAAAAAAAAAGAATCTTTTTTTTTCCTTAAAGTGAAGTAGTGAAGTAGTAGTAGTGATTTCACATAGTGAAATGCAGACTGAATATCACAACAACAAACAACCTGTTGATTGTGTTTCAACCTGTATTACATGATAAAAGACAAGTTTTATACAGTCAATGAACTGACAAAGGATTGTCTTTTAAGTAACTATGAAGCAGTTTAGCATTAAATCTGGAAACAGAATACCTTGCATCACCTCTAATGATTAACACATTATGTCTTGATTATTTCCACTATAGAGACATTAAAGTATACAAGTGATCATTTGAAACTTTCCTCTCTGGGCAGAGATGAGATGATTATCTGGAGTCAAGAAAAACTTCAGATTATATGAGGGCAGTTTGTTAAGCTATACGTGTGGAAAAAAAGAACAGATTTTCCTGAAATGCCTCAGAAGAGCAATAAAGTTTCACAATAACTAACTAAAAGGATCTTCATTTAAGATGTTTTAATCAACACTTATGATGTAATTTGTGACCCTTTAGTAACCACATCATGTCTGTACCTAAAATATAACACATGCTAATATTTATAAACTTAATTTTAAATTACCTTTGCAAGTCTTAAAGTGACTGTAAACATTTTTTTTTTTTTTTAAATGACAGCTTAAAAAAAAGAAAGAAAATCATCAAACAATATTCAACAAATGTCAGACTGGGTGTTTTGTTTGGCAAAAACATTAAAAGGTTAACTTTGATTAACTGTAGATCTAATAATCAACTAAACCAAACATGTCATTATTTTTGTCCTACGTTTATACACATAATAATATAATAATAATCTGTTGACATGTTTATCAGCACATGTGAAGAACATATCACATGTTAATCATATAAAACCCAGCAGCCTGTTTCCTGGTTCCACCTTCAGCAGTGTGTGTGGATGTTCAACCTATTGGCTGACGCAGGCCGAAGGTTAATATTTCCAAACTATATTACAAGTCACTATGACAGGAGCTGATCAGAGACTAGCATCTACTCACTGACTTCACACAAAAATGGGTTAAACTGGTACAGACATTCACCTGAGCCAAAAAAAAAAAAAAACACAAGATACATAAAACAATCTAAACAGCAGAAATATTTATGGACACTTAAGCTCAGGCTGATGTAAGCAACCAGCTTGGCTGGATTAACCTGTTCAGGTCTGACTGAAGCTTTTTAAGGTGTCCTTTCAACTAAAGAAGTGATTTCCTGGTAATTATACGTTTTAGAAAATTTGTAAGAAATTTATACAACCAAGAAATAATTCAAGGATTTTCATGTTCTCTAATTGTTTATTTAATTTTTTTAAACTTACATTTAAGTACTTTAGATATTTTAGAACTGTTTTCGGGCTTCAGCCTGACAAAATACCCCCCACCACCCACCCACCCCCAGCATCTTATTATCATGATTCCTACTTATCAGTTTAATAGTTTATTAAGAGGCTTTTATTGTCTCAGCAAAACATCAGACAATCACGCAACATTTCCTGACAAACATAGAGTTTATCAGTCAGGGCTCATTTAATAGACAAACAGATTTAATGCATTTTTACATAAAATAAATAGTTTTGTTATTGAAGGTTTAGCACAGAAGTCCATTCAAAATATGTACAACAGCCAATGGATGATGTGCATTTTTGTTACTCAGTTTCTATTGAATTTTTTTTCTGACATATAAATAAACAGAAAAACACCAAATCTTCACATTCTAGAAGCTCACACCAAAAATATATGATTAGATCAACGGCTCTGCTTAAAAAATGACTGAAAACAAACACTCACTGATTTGCCTAACACAGTTTGATCAAACCGCTCCATTATTTGTGACTCGATCCAGGCCTACATCCTAAAAGCAGATTCATTAGTTTTGGTCTGAATCTGAGTACAACTGCTATGTTCATGATCTCTACATAGACACATTAAAAGAGGGTGAAACAAACCAGTTTGACTGAACTGGACAAAATAATGTATGTGTGAAATCATCACTGGTGATATTAAAAACAGGTTTAGCATTTTAGCAGAACTCCTACAGAAAAGGCAGAGTTCATGTTTCTACAGATCAGTAAGTAATAAGCAATTTGGACTTTCAAACATTAAACTACAGCACAGACGATTTAGAATACTCATAAACAAGGTTTTACAGCTCTGGAAAGTTATCACAGCAATATCATTGCCTCTCTTTTTGTACTAAAGACAAATTCAGTGGGCCTGCTGGCTTTATTTCATTACCAGTTGAAGTAATCTTCAGTTATGTTGCAGCTTAAATGTCACAAATTGATGATTTAATACTGACATTAACATACATTTTCCCACAACTTTCTGACATTTCAAAGACAGATTAATTTATCTGTTAAATACCAAACTTAAAATTAATCAGTTAAACAATAAAAATAAGTTTTACCCCTTCTGCATTGGCACATTATTCTAATATTCAAAGAAAGATTTTGAAATGTTTGAACAAAGTACAATAAAATTTAAGTTTATTTATTTGTTTAGACAGATAAAAGTAAGTCACCTGTGTCACATCATTGCATTACTCTAAACAAATGTGTTTGACATAATTACCCCAAAACTAGAGCTCCACAGTCAATCGAAATACAATCACAATGTCAAAAAAATGCTGTTTTCATTCTTATAGGTTATTATGATAGTGTTTTATTGGTCTGACCTAAAATTATTTGAACATTTTTGATGGTTGTTATCTTCACTTAATTAATCATAAATTTGATTTAAACTGTTTAATTTACTGTCTGCAAAAGTATTTCCAGTAATAGTAGAAGAGAACTTTCCTTTACAATAGCACCTATCTAAATACCATTATCTGCCAGTTTAGGATGCTATATTATTTTAATAAGACAACTGTGTTAAAAAAAAAAAAAAAGTGTAATAGAGGAATAAACATCTGAGATTTGTATTGGCCAAAATGATCCCATAAATCAGTAAAGTAAACGGTAGATTAGTCAATAACCTTTGTTTTGGTACATTTTAATGGCATGTCCCTGCTGTAATTCAACAACATTTGTTGTAATAACTTCATTACACACTGTGTTTGCTCTATGTCTGGACCTCTTCTGTTAACGCTTTCATTTCACGATTTGGCGCTAATGTGAAAGCTTTATTTCTTATGTCAGCTCATAAAAAGTTGAGTAAACACTAATTAAAGAATAAGAATATCAACTAAGTTATGTTTAACTTCTCATCCTCACGTTCTTCACTTTAGGACAAATTTGGTCGACATTTTCCGTTGTTCCGTTACCGTTTCTTCTAAGGTTAGCTAGCTGTTCTCTGACATTTTGTTAGTGATGTAAACCAACCACTGCCCAGGCCGAGTCCACAAACACTACTCTAAAGCCACGGTTCCATATTTTATGTCGCCAAACGTGTACAGACGGTGTTAACTTCGTCTTTAACACACACACGCGGAATAAACTTTAACTTTAGGCCCCGTTCACCTAACTTTACCAGCTGCTGCCGCCGCCGTTGGTTTTGACTTTTAACTGTAATTTCGGAAACTCACCGTTTGGAAATTCGACGTCAGAGTCGAAAGACCACTTGGACCGTCCGGACCGGCTTAAAGCTGGGGTTCGACTCCGTGTACCGGTGAGATTATGGATTTAAAAGAGTAAGTGGAGGCAGTAAAGTTGAAACTAAAGGGAGAAGACGGCGACTCGGTTCGTGAAGTCCTCCTGCTGCCATAAGAGATGAGGTCACTGCGATAAAAATAAAAGGATGTCGTCATCGCAGCTCCAGTCAAATGAACTCAACAGGCTTCTTAAAGGCGCTTCTTAAAGGCGCAGGCCGCTCCGCACTGCGCCGACACAAAATAACACAGCAGGCTTTAACATGTTGAACTGAAGTCAATGAATGTATGCACGATGTGCTGCTGATCCTTCTGCTGTGTACAACTACTGTGTTGGCACAAAGTAACAGCTCTTCAAGCTCCAGGCATGAAAAGCTGTGAGTGAAAGTGTAAAATGTACAACACAAACAGACAAATTAAGTCAGGGTGACAAGTTACAGAAGGTGTCTGTTTTTCTTTGACGCCAAAACATTAAAAAATAATAAATTGTCTTTGTTTCTTTTTTTTTCTTTCTTTTTTTTTTTTGGTCTTTTTTCTTTAATGTGTCTTTATGGCTTTCATTGTTATGTTTTATGTTTGTTTCAAATGTGTATTTGCTCAGCATTATTATGTGTTGCTATATGAAATGATTGACTTACTTTGTGAGATTTGATTTTTGAAAAACAAAATTTTAAAAAGTAGTAGCCTTAACCATCAGAATAATCACTTGGTGCTACCTTTACATTAAGAGGTCACTTTATCATTATACAAATGTGCATATTTAAATATGGAGATAGATTGATGTGCCAATATGGAAATTGATTACAATTATTGTTAAACAGAATTAATAACAGTGAACATAACTCTGCACACAGTGAACTGAAACTATTCGTAGGAAATAAATCTAACAGGGAGCATGCTTGCAGTTAACAGATTACTGTAACAAGACTGTAAAATAACTTTGTAATATAATGCTTGATGAAGGTTACTGTTTTACTAAGTCATAAACTAATATTTAGCATTAGCTAACCGATGGCTCTGATCCCCCATGCTCCCAGAGCTCCAATGGTTATGTCCAAATATAATAATTCTCAGTCATAAAATCCAATGACCAAAATGCAAATTAATGGCTTCAAAGTGGCAGGTCACAAATCACTGGGTGATGTCACAGTTCCACCAGCTACTAATTATATACAGTCCATGAACATGGTAGACTGAATTCCATGGGTATAATGGGAGATATTGGTGACAGTTTGGTAAGTTTGGTTATTTTGGTATTCACGACATAAAATGAAAAGAAACATAAAAGTGTATGTGTCTTTCACTCACAGTCCAGCTTCACGACAGGTCCCACCTGTCCTGTCATAACACCTCAAGCTGTCACTATTTCACAAAACTATGTATTAATCAAACAACCACAGTTATGAAGATTCTGGTTGGGGTTATTCATCCTCTCACAACAGTTTTTAATTTTTCATGCCTCACATAAACTAGTTTACATTATAGCATCAATTTAAGCAAATATTGTTGCAGTGAAGTATTTAAGATAAGAGCAGAAAAGACTAGTGATCCCACCATGAGGAAATTTCAACAAGTGCAAAGAAAAAGACAGGTAGACAAAACACAAGTGAAAAATTAAATATAAAGGAAAATGAAGAATTGGTATTTATATACAAATATTTAGATTTATATAAATATAGAATTACATAATAGCTAGATGACAAGAGCTAGAGGACTCTGAAACAACACACAGTGATTATTCAAACCCTCTGTGCATTTTCCTAACACTGCACAATGTATCTGTGAAAAACTGCAGGGCTTCCTTGTAAACGCTTAAACTAGTTACTTACAATAGTCTGATTCAACTTGCCATAGTTACATAACAAACCAAAAATATCCTTCTTATAATAACAGAAGAAATGTCTAACATGTTTTCCACCAAATGCTTTCATAAACTAGTCTTACAGCTTGTCTGAGTTCTGTAGTTAAACCAACACCTCATATAAGTACTGTAATTCTTTCCTTCCTGGGGTCATCACTTGTTATTTGATCAGCAGCATGTTACACTAATGTTGCAAAACCTTGTAAATGTAATGGTGCACAGCTACCACTTAAAATTATGAATCTTAGCAGGAGAGTTTGGCATCATTATTGTTTATTTATTTAAAAGTGTGACCTGTTACCCTGAAAAGTTGACAGTATGACAATTTAAGTTTGTGCACAACAGAAGATCATTAGTTCGCTCAGTTCTACTTCATTGTGACTTCAGTTGTGCACAAATAAGTACTTCTCCTTATGCAGATGACGTCAGTTGAGCAGATGGTCCTTGACTTTGGTCCAAAATGTGTTTGTGTTCACACTGCTAAAATAATGGGACCCAGACTCCAATCCAAATGCTATCTAAGTGGCCAGATGTTAATGTATCCTCAAAGTATCTTGGGTGCGTTCACACATGCTCTCAATGCCCTCTTCTTTACTCACTTCTACTTTATTTTTAATCAGATCTCCCTGTTGATGTCACATGTGGCTGCAAATAATAACACAAATAAATATAGATATATTTATCAAGACTATTTTTTTCTGTAAATTAATGATGTCTACTTTAGAAAATAAACCTGAGCTTTGTGTTTGATCGAAATTCCAGTTAAACTAAAGTTGATTTGAGTGTGAGTGTGCCCTGCAGCTCCACAGCCCCTTTGATCGTTTTGTTCAAATTCATCACTCTGAATTAACCATGCATGTTAATTGCTCTAGTATGAAAACCTTTTCATCTTCCTCAGCTGTCATCACATCCATTGTCCTCAGGCAGCTCATCTTCTCAGTTCACGTCAGGGGGAATGTACAGTACAAACTCCACTCTTCAACAATTTTCTCATAAAGTGTGAACAATGTATAAACTATTTCATTATCATTTTCCTTACATATTGTATTTATTGTCTATCACTTATGTCTTGTTAATCCCTTGTTTAATCGTTTTGAGTCTTGTATTCAGTCTATTTCACCATTTTTAGGAGCAGACACCCAGGGTTCCAGTGACTTCCTGTTGTTCCTCCACTTTTCATTCAGGAAAACAAGGTAGACATACACAAAACCCAATAATGTTACATTAATGAAGTAGTTTCAACTGATAACGTTGTTACTTTTTTTTGAAAGGATTAATAATTATTAGTTGCACTTCATTTAAACATAATGAAGACGTATTGGCGCAAAGTATCGCGAGAACATCAGGTCTTGATATGTGACGTCAGCAGCAAAGACTGATGTAAACAGAGTGGCAGAAACAACACGCTAACCTCTCGGTTAGCTTGTTTCTTGCATTTGTAAGGGAATAGCTCATACGTTAAAACGAAAATACCACGGTTAAGTTTTTTTTAACAAGTCTTCTGGTTCTGCTGACGTTTTGGACCGTATTTTATCCCTATAGCCAGGATTTAGCCAGCATACTCAAAATGGATGATAACAAGGTACGAAGACAGCTTTAAGATTTGTTTTCCTTTTACTTACATTTCTACAGGCCACTGGGGTTGTTGTGGTGTTTAATACTTTTTAGGATTGCTTTGAGTAACAGTGTGTGGTCATATGCAGCTGCTACTAAGAATAAACTTATAAAACTAATCGTAGATGTAGCTTCTTCTGCTAACGGAAAACAACAACTTTTACTGTAAATACGTGTATTCACACCACCTTTCTAATCTTATGCTTAATCTGGTTAGTAAAATAATATACTAGACTATATTCTTACAAAGCATATATAATTGTATACAACCATTTTTTAAAGAAAAAACATTGACAACAGCACGACGGTTCCTGACAATACTGCATCTTGGCAAAAACAGTGTCACTTAAAAAAAAACAAAAAAAAAAAAACTTTCATGTAGTCTATAGAACCAATATTTGGGCAGCGACATAATTTGTATCATTTTTAAGATACAAGAATTGGCATCAATAGTCGAGATGGCTGTAATGGATATTCACACTAGCCCAAATGATATTGCATGGAATCTTTGTTGTTTCTGCATGGTCAAACAAGCCACTAGAAGACAAACACTTCATGTTATGGAGAATCGTAATCTTAATTCCAGCCCTATACGTATTTTCACCTTAATTTAGTGAAATTGGAGACTTCTGAAATGTACAGACCAAAGACGAAACTGTATAAAATAATTTGATACCGAAATCAGGTACAGCCATTGTGAGCATGAGCATTATAACAATTTTAAAGAATCTTGATAAATGTTTTCAACTTTAAACTTGCATTTTTTTTTTCACATTACCTCTTTTGTAGAGTGTCACTGAATCCTAAATTACATCATGCACACATTGGATTTGCTCTTCTGATAATAGAATTGCATGCAATTTGAATCATTTTGTGACTATACTTTGACCTTCAAAAGATTAAATGTAACCAGCTCATGTGAATGTTTGAAGACTAATAAATAACAGTTATTCATTTCTGTTGGCAGATGTTGGCAGGTAAAGTGAAGAAGCCTGGGAAACGTGGCCGCAAACCTGCAAAGATTGACCTAAAAGCCAAACTGGAACGCAGTCGTCAGAGTGCACGAGAATGCAGAGCAAGGAAGAAGCTTCGATACCAGTACCTGGAAGAACTGGTTTCCAGTAAAGAGAGGGCCATCTGTGCTTTGCGTGAAGAGCTAGAGATGGTGAGCAAATGTTTTAGTAATACCTTTATACTAAAATTTTTATATTTTAATCAGGAAAGTTGATAAGTCACATTAGAGAATTGACTGGGAAAGAAAAAATCGAATAAAGCAAAACGGAGTATCATTAATGTCAATCAACATCTGACTTAAGACCTTTAGAGATCTGTATAGTTGGTCATTCTTAATTGCAAGTTGCTTATCTAAAACTGCACATACATTTTTTAATTTTTTTTTTTTACTGATAAATAGAAAGTAAATCTGCAACATTGTTTTCAATAAACCGATAAACTCTCTTAAGCAAAATGCCAGTTTAGTTCTGTTTTCATCTAGATTTTTATCTAACCTCTGAGATAGTGTACAGTTTATTCTTTGGTTTCAGAATCAATTGTGAGACAGAATAACATTTTATTAATCAAATGTAATTGATAAAAACTTAAATAGATGAATTCATTAATCATCTTAAACAACCATTGTTTGCTGTAGCCCTACATTAATTGCATTATTGGGGTGAAAAGTAAAAAGAAAAGCCCTGCCACAAATCAATCACTCCATCTTTTACAGGAAAACATTCTTCTTGGTAATCTGACATCTGTTAGAGACATGAAGGATGTTAAATTAATTGTGCTGCTCTCAGTTTCATTGTTTTTCTACATTTTCACACCATATTCAATTGGATTCTTCGTGTAGCATTGAGCTGGGGTGTGAAACCATTTCCGCATTTGTCTCAATAATTTTGATGTGTCGTAGCTGAAGTTTAAGAACTACAGGCAACATTTTCACTGCGGTTTGCCTATTTTTATAACCTTCAGTGTCTTAGAAAGGTGAGTAACAAATTTATTCATCTGTGATTTTCTAATGTCGGGCTCTACTTCCACTCTGGGTAATGGTGTTAAGGGGTCACATGGTTTGTGCTTAAAACACACAGCTGCACAACTGTCACCCTGATTCTCAACTCTATATTCTCAATTGTGATTAATTTCTGTGAATCACTTGTTAATATGAAGCGATACAGGTGATCTGTGCAGCTTGTGTTGGCCATGATGATGTGCACTGGGTATAGCAGTAAGGAAGTAAACAAAGCGGGGATCGCATCTGGAAGTTAAGTAGCCAGTTGGACATATGCAGAGATAAATATGATATTTATATTTTCTATATTACATGACGTCAGTTGATTCGGAATTGATTAGATTTAACAAAAAATATTTTTGCCAAAGTTGTTAAAAGGAAAAATTGGAAGACTACACACTTCACCCACAGCTGGGCTGTATATCAAATTAATTCTATTCATGTGTTCTTGTTTTTTGTGAAAATCACACTTAAATTACAAAATTCAGAATGGTACTTCCACTGGAGATGTGTTTGCTTACTGTGTGCGCGTG